>PVJD01010579.1:0-52499 GCA_004026545.1 Mormoops blainvillei | reverse complement strand
AAGAAAGAAAAGAAAGAAAGAAGGAAGGAAGAAAGGAAGGAAGGAAGGAAGGGAGGGAGGGAAAGAAAAAGAAAGAAAGAAAGAAAGAAAGGAAGGAAGGAAGGAAGGAAGGAAGGAAAGAAAAGAAAGAAAGAAAGAAAGAAAGAAAGAAAGAAAGAAAGAAAGAAAGAAAGAAAGAAAGAAAGAAAGAAAGAAAGAAAGAAAGAAAGAAGGAAGGAAGGAAGGAAGGGAGGAAGGGAGGAAGGGAGAATTTTAGGCCAATATCATTTTAAAAGAGGAATGCTGAGACTTTCTACATGAGAATATCCACAGATCAGAAAACTCTCTCTCAGACCACATTCCTACATTTTTCTTTCAAAAAACATAACCTCTGCGGATACAGATGACCAATCCCTGCCCTTTGCTCCTATGGCATGCAGGATTCCAGGGGAACTAAGACAAAGATGCTGACTTTGAAATCAAATTCTCCCCAGAAAATGGAGACAGCCTGGAATGAGGCCACGGCTGGTAGATTCCACTTTTCTTCTGGCTCTCAACTTGGGGTGGCTACCAACTCAGTTCTTTTAAATTTAGTTTCCTCTTCCATATTCTTTACTGATGCAAATTTCTGAAAAAGAAATTGCTTTGGGGAAGCTAATAACAGCTGTAAAGATCTCTATTAACCATCTTTTATCAGAGAGATAAAGACCAGCTGTTTCACTAATTGCCCTTAACTGCTTGGGCTTGATTATTAATGAATGCCCTTGCCTTGAGTTCAAACAGCTTAATTAGCTAAAGTTAAGTGTTTCAAATAAATTTACTAACCTATGATAAGCTTTTCTTTAATAGGAAATATGCAGTTCTTAATTAAATAGAATAATTTACAACTCCACGTCTATTTTAAGTAATGGTTGCCCAGTTACCATGTTACCTAATTAGGTGATATTGAAATTCCTCCAAAGGGGAATGGAGGCCACAGCTGAACATGCCCTTGTACAGACCAATTTGTTCTTAGTAGCCCATCAGCGGTTAGCTGTGTGATGTCATGGACTGATCATGGCATCAGGGTGGGATCTCCTCTGCCACTCAACAAGGTGCCTGCTGCAGAGCCTACAGCAGGCAGATTGGATAGCATTTGTGATCATGTAAAGAAGAAAAAGACAAGTTAACATGCTTTTTAAACTCCTATGGCGTCACATCTTCATAGGCAAAATTACTCCCAGTGGGACTTGTCTGGATAACAAGCACAAAAAGCATAATCCCGAGAAAAGCATCGGGCAAACCCAAATTGGGGAACTTTCTACAGGATAGCTCAAGGTCATAAGGATAAAGAAAGTAAAATAAATAAAGTAAAAAACTGTCACAGACCAGAGGTGACTGAGAATTCATGATGATTAAATACAATGTGATAGCCTGGATTGGATCCTGGAACAAAAAGAGAACAGTAATGGAAAAAATGGCGAAATCCAAATTGTCTGGAGTTTAGTTAATAGCAATTTGTCATTGTCTGTTTCTGACTTTTGATGCAGACACTACGGTAATGTCAGATGTTAACGAAGAGGGAAACTAGGGCAGGGGGCAGGGGCAAGGGAGGGGCAGGATAATGTAAGGGAACACTCTGTACTATATTTGTAAATTTCTATAAATCTAAAATTTTCCTAAAAACTTTTTAAATGCTGCTCACCTATTAGATAAGAGGAGCTTCAAAATAGGTTTGTCCAACTGATGGATAAGTACAATGTAATAAATTCATACAATGGACTATTATTCAGCCATAAAAAAGAATGAAGTACTGATATCTGCTTCAACCTGGATGAACCTTAATAACATTATATCAAGTGAAAGAAGCTAGACATAAAAGGCCACATATTATACAACTCCATTTATATGAAATGTCTAGTGGTTGGGGGTGGGAAAAGAAAGGGAAATGGGGTGGGACTGCTTAATGGGCACTAAGTTTTCTTTAGGGTGATGACAATATTCTGGAACTTGACTGAGGACATGGTTGCATGGCATTATGAATGTACTAAATGTCACCAAATTGTACCCTTTAAAATGGTTAAAATATAGCTTTATGAGTTTTTACCACAGTAAAAAATTAAAATAAAAATTATGTTTGTCATAATTAATGACATAATTGGTACAATTTTAAAGACCTTTGCTTGAGTTTTTCATTGTGAAACCTCTTTGTCACAGGAGAGTCCTGAGTACATCTCAGCACGTCCCAGCAGGTAGCTGTACAGCTGTCTGGTGGGAAAGAAGTAAGACTGACAGACACTGGTCTGGGCAGGCTGCATCATGGACTTCAGTTCACTTCCATGGAACAGCTGGTTGTTCCTTAGTGAGCAAGGAATGTGCACTGTCTGTAGGTGAAAATTAGAATTTGTGTAATAACTATGCTGTGTCTAAGCAGGGGTGTCCAACCTGTGGCCCATCGACATGTCTATGAATTCAGCCCAACACAAAATTGTAAATTTACTTAACATGTTATGAGATATTTTTGTGATTACATGAGGCAATGTATTTAATGTGTGACCCAAGACAACTCTTCTTCTAACAGTGTGGCGCAGAGACGCCAAAATTTTGGACACTCCTGGAAAGGTTCTTTGTCCCCAACATCTCTATTAGTTTTGAATTCATGCCTGCTTGTTTTTCATGTTTCTATAAAAGTTAAGGAAAACCTTGCTCATCAGAGTACCAAGTAAGGTCAAGAAAAATGGTGACTGGTTCTGGTCAAGATGGTGGTACAGATAAATGCAGTACTTGCCTCCTCCCACAAGCACATCAAGATTATAACTACAGAACAAACATCATTCAGAACTGCCTCAAGTCTAGCGGAACAGAAGTCCTACAACTAAGGATATAAAAGAAATGGAAACATCAAGACTGGTAGGAGGGGTGGAAACTCAGAATGGGATGGTCCTATACCCACATGTGGTGGATAAAAACTAGGAGGCATATATTGGCTGTGGAGGTCCCCCTGAGGAGCGAGGAGCCCCAGCCTTCCACCAGCCCCCAGCCCAAGATTCCAGTGCTTTGCCTTACTTTGAATATTTCTTACCAATCCCTTCTGGCCTCTAAAGTTTCTTTTGAGAAATCAGTTGACAGTCTTATGGGAACTCCTTTGTAGGTAACTAATTGCTTTTCTCTTGCTGCTTTTAAAGAGAAGTCCCCACAACTTCTGGCTACAATATCCAGTAGGGACTGTGGATAAGTCAGAGGGAGGGCTTCTGGAGTCCCAAGTATTTCTCTTCAAGGGCCTGTGCATGGACTTAGATTCACTCGCTCAGAGGTCCAGAGCTGAGGCAGCAGCTCAAAAGGCACCAGGGAGCCCTGGCTGGTGTGGCTCAGTGGATTGAGTGCCAACCTGTAAAACAAAGGGTTACTGGTTCAATTCTCAGTCAGGACACATGCCTGGATTCTGGACCAGGCCCCTGGTAGGGGGCACGTGAGAGGCAACCACACGTTGTTGTTTCTCTCCCCCTTCCTCTCTGTCTAAATACAATCTTTTTTTAAAAATGGCACCAGGAGCATATGCAGAGGAACTGAAGTGCCTGGCATCAGGGCAGTTGCCCGGAGGGGCAACTTTCTTACAGACAGAAGTGCTGGTAGAGGCCATTGTTCCTTAGCTAGACTCTCCCCCGACAAAGCCATCAGGTGACATCATGTCTGAGTCTCTATCAACCTGGCTATCACTGTTCGCCCCACCCTGGTGATTCCTTGAGACCCCACCCCACTCAATTTGCAGGCCCACCCAAGCTGATTCCGGTG
This sequence comes from Mormoops blainvillei, assembly GCA_004026545.1. NCBI lineage: Eukaryota > Metazoa > Chordata > Mammalia > Chiroptera > Mormoopidae > Mormoops > Mormoops blainvillei. The sequence continues at coordinate 48,749 of PVJD01010579.1, read as the reverse complement.
GTTTTTTCATATGAATGGCCTGTCTTGGCTCATGCTTTCAACTTTCCTAAAATCTCTTAAACTAGTAGCATCTCGCCTCAACATGTCCCATACCTCTTGCTAAGTGGTCCCAAGCCTGGCACTAGCAGCAACTGGCCATGGTTCACAACTTGGTCTCTCCTGGGCATCTCCAAACTCAACACAAGTTGCAGCCATCTGCATATTGCTTTGTAGCTCATGTGCCGTGGCCCCAGGCAGAACACAAGTGGTGGCTGACCTTGGCCTCCACCTCCCAGGAAGCCCCAGAACTAGCACATTCAGTGGACAACTTCACACCATGCCAAAGCACCACTCAACCACCTCAACAAGCAAGACACTCAAGGGGAAGACTCAGTGGGCACCAGAGACGTACTGAAGTAAGTCCTGCTCCCTGGTGTCAACCGCTGCACAGTTGATCCTCCACACTGGTCACAACCAGTACTTGCAGCCAATTGGCCTGGGGCTAAATCCCTCCCATAGACATGCCAAGAAAATCAAGGCTCAACTACAACAGGAGGGTGTACACAGCCAACACAGGGAGTGGGGGAAGGTACACCTGAAGTGCCCAGTTCAGGTGAATGGGGAGTCTGTGTCACTGGATCCTGCAGGGCATCTATTATATTCGGTCTCTCTACAAAGCCTGGGAGATGTTGCAGCTCTACCTAATACATAGAAACAAACACAGGCTGCCAAAATAAGGAGACAAAGAAACATGCCCCAAATTAAAGAACAGAACAAAACTCCAGAGAAAGGACTAAAAAAAAATGGAGCAAGCAATCCACTAGATGCCAAAACAATGGTCATAAGGATGCTCAAGCAACTTATGGAAGAGTAGGTGGACTTAGTGAGAACTTCAACAACATAAAAAAAGGACATAGAAACCATTAAAAAGAACCAGTCAGAAATGAAGAATAATTTACAGGGAATCAGGAGTAGAGTAGATGAAGCCAAGAATCAAGTCAGTGATTTAGAATATAAGGAAGCAAAAAATACCCAATCAGAAAAGAAAAAAAAATCCAAAAAAATGAGGATAGTGTAAAGTGCCTCTGGGACAACTTCAAGCATTCCAATATTTGCATCATGTTGGTACCAGGAGAAGAGGGAGAGCAAGGAAGTGAAAACCTACTTGAAAAAATAATGACAGAAAACTTCCCTAACCTGGTGAAAGAAACAGGCGTACAAGTCCTAGAAACACAGAGAGTCCCAAATAAGATGAACCCAAAGAAGCCCACACCAAGATACATGATAATTAAAATGCCAAAGGTTAAACACACAGGGAAAGTCTTAAAAGCAGCAACAGAAAAGCAATTAGTTACCTACAAAGGAGTTCCCATAAGACTGTCAGCTGATTTCTCAAAAGAAACTTTAGAGGCTAAAAGAAATTGGTAAGAAATATTCAAAGTAAGGAAAAGCAAGAACGTACAATCAATGTTACTCTACCTGGCAAAGCTATTGTTTAGAATCAAAGGACATATAAAGAGCTTCCAAGAAAAGAAAAAGGAAATGAAGTTCATCACCACCAAACCAGTATTACATAACATGTTAAAGGGTCTTCCAGAAGAACAAGAGCAAGAACAAGAAGAAGAATCAAAAATATGCACAATAAAATGGGAATAAATATATAGCTATCAACAACTGCGTCTAAAAACAAGCAGAACAGAAACAGACTCACAGATACAGAGACATTTTGATGGCTGCCAGATATGAGCGGGGGTTTGAGGGGATGGATAAAAGGTGAAGGGACAGAGACTTCCAGCCAAGATGGAAGTATAGGTAGATACACTTTGCCTCCTCATACAACCAACAGAAGGACAACAACAAATTTAAAAACAAAAAACAGCCAGAACTGCCAGAAAATCAAACTGTATGAAAGTCCGACAACCAAGGAGTTAAAGAAGAAACATTCATCTAGACTGGTATGAGGGGTAGAGTAGGGCAGCTGGGGCGGAGAGGACAGACAGCAAGTCAGCAGCTGGCAGACAGGGCAGTCCCACATTCGCATGCAAATAAACCAGAAGGAACAACTGGGGAGTGAGACAGACCACACAACCCATGGTTTCAGCACGGGAAACTAAAGCCTCAAAACCTCTGGCTGTAAAAATCTGTGCAGGTTGCAGTGGCAGGAGGAACTCCCAGCCTCACAGGAGAGTCTATTGGAGAGACCCACAGGGTCCTAGAACCTACACAAACTCACCCACCCAGGAATCAGCACCAGAAAGGTGTAATTCGCTTCTGGGTAGTGAGAGAAGTAACTGAAAGTGAGGCAAGAGCTGAGCAAACAGCATAGTTCCTTCTCTGACCCCTCCCTCACAAACAGTGCCACAACTCAGCAAAGTGGGGTGCCCAGCCATGGCAAATACCTAAGTCTCCGCCCCTTACAACATCACAGGAGCATGAAGACAAAGAATTATGGCCCAAATGAAAGAACAAATCAAAACTCCAGAAAAAAATACAACTAAGTGTTGGAGAGATAGCCAACCTAACAGATGCAGAGTTCAAAGTACTGGTAATCTGGATGGTCACAGAAATGGTTGAGTATATTTGCAAAACAGAGGAAAAAGTGAAGATTATGCAAAGTGAAATAAAGAAAAATATACAGGGAATCAACAGTGAAGGGAAGGAAACTGGGACTCAAATCAACGATTTGGAGCAGAAGAAATAAACATTCAATCAGAACAGAATGAAAAAACAAGAATTCAAAAAAATAAGGAGAGGCTTAGGAACCTCCGAGACAACTTTAAATGTTCCCACATCTGAATCATAAGGGTGCCAGAAGGAGAAGTGGAAGATCAAGAAATTGAAAGCTTATTTGAAAAAATAATGAAGGAAAACTTCCCCAACCTGGCAAAGGAGATAGACTTCTAGGAAGTCCAGGAAGCTCAGAGAATCCCAAAGAAGTTGGACCCAAGGAAGCACACACCAAGGCATATCATCATTACATTACCCAAGATTAAAGATAAGAAGAAAATCTTAAAAGAAGCAAGAGAAAAAGAGACAGTTACCTACAAAGGAGTTCCCATAAGGAACTCCTATCAGCTGATTTCTCAAAAGAAGCCTTACAGGTAAGAAGGGGCTGGAAAGAGGAATTCAGTCATGAAAAGCAAGGACCTACTTCCAAGATTACTCCATCTAGCAAAGCTATCATTTAGAATGGAAGGGCAGATAAAGTACTTCTCAGATAAAGTAAAGTTAAAGGAGTTCAACACTAAACCCTTATTATATGAAATGTTAAAGGGACTTATCTAAGAAAAAGAAGATCAAAACTATGAACAGTGAAATGACAACAAACTCACAGTATCAACAACTGAACCTAAAAACGAAAACAAACTAAGCAGATAGCTAAAATAGGAACGGAATCACAAAAATGGAGATTATGTGGAGGGCTATCATTGGGGAGGGGGAGGGGGAGAATAGGGGAAAAGGTACAAGGAATAAGAAGCATAAATGGTAGGTACAAAATAGAGAGGGGAATGTTAAGAATAGTATAGGATATGGAGACTCCAAAGAATTTATATGTACAACCCATGGACATGAACTAAAGCAGGGGAATGTTCTGAGGTAGGGGGGCAGTACAGGGTGGAGGGGAGTAAAGGGTAGAAAAATATGGGACAACTGTAATAGCATAATCAATAAAATATACTTTAAGAAAACTTACACCTGAAAAATAAAATAAAATAAAAGTTTGTTTGGGTTTAAAAAAAAACTGTGAAGGGATTAAGAAGTACAAATTGGTTGTTACAGAATAGTCATTGGGATATAAAGTTCAGCATATGGGATATAGTCAATAATATTCTAATGACTATGTATAGTGTCAGAGGGGTACAAGATTTATCAGGATGATCACTTAGTAAGTTCTATAATGTCTAATCACTGGATTGTACACCTGAAACTAGCATAATCATCTATGTCAACTATAAATGAAAAATAAAAAATTATTTTTTTAGAAAAAGAAAAATGGTGATTGGATGTTGTCATAGGTCCACAATTTCTGCATAGGTCCCAGAATATCCTACTCCAGCCCACATCACTCCTCACAGTGGTGACTTGGTCATGCTTGAAGGGGTTCAGCTACAAATCTCGTATAAAACCCACTGTGATTTATCTCGAGGTGGGCAAGGACAGCTCCAGGGTTCCATGAGAACCCCACTTCCAGGCAGAAGACAGGAATCTGGGAACAGAGAGACAGTGAAACCCCTTCTTGTGTCTGTACTGGATTAAATAGTTTTGCCCAAAATTCATGTCCACCCAGAATCTCAGCATGTGACCTATTTGGAACTAGGATCTTTGTAGATGTAATTAGTTAAGTCAGGCTGTCATACTGGAAGGTAGGCCCTAAATCCACTGGCTGGTATCCTTATAAGAGAGAGATTTGGACACAGAGACATGGGCTGGGAGCATGTCACACATATGGAGGCAGATTAGAGTGATGAACCTACAATCCAAGGAACTCAAAGGATTGCTGGCAACAACCCGGAGTGCAGAAGTGGCAAGGATGGTTTTCCCCAAAAATATTCAGAGGCAGAATGGCCCTGCCCAGGACTTGATTTCCAACTTCCAGCCTCCAGAATGGGGAGAAAATAAATTTCTATTGTTTTTGGGCCACCAGTTTGTGGTAGTTTGTTGCAGCAACCCTAGCAAACGAGTACAGGGTATATGCCCTGTGTGCCCGGCCTGAGCTCAATTCAAAGGAACCCAAGGGTCATGTGGCCCTGGGAGAATATACATCTCCAGTTTTGGCACACCCCACAATAGTGTTTTCAAACCCATGTGAGTGAAATGCAAAAGAGGTAGATGATTGGGCCAAAGGGTCATACTTTGAGCTTTATCATGGTTGAGGAATGTGAATTCAGTAACATACAGACCTAAAGCTATCCAGGTAGTGTTACTTTAATTGTTCACCTGGAAGGACACCAGCCATTAATTAGAGTGGTTATTATTATCCCTGTCTAATAGCTGAAACCATATTAGGCCTAGAACAATAAAATTATTTGCTCACAATCACATCATTATAAATTATATCATTTGCACATTATAATAAATTCCACCATCACATATTTGGGTAGAGCCTTGAACATTTCAAAGGAAGCTTTTACATCATCTCAGGAAATCCAGGAATCTGGGACAAAAATACGATAGGAATTTTTATCCCTGTTTCTCTGATGAAGCAACTGAGGCCCAGGAAAGGTTTTTTTGTCTTTCCTTTTTGCTCACCTCCCCAATCTTCTCTCCCTTATATCACATCACCTTCCCTCTCTCTGGAAATCCCTTTTGACCCTTTGAATAGGTTCTTCCAAATTTGTCTCCATATTCATAAAGTCACACACAAATATATGTATTTACATACTCTACACAATACATAGGTTTGTATCATTTTGCACACACTTTCCTGCCTCCCATTTTCTCATTCTACAATAAGCCATGGAAATCCCTCCAAGGCATCTGGTATTACTCTAATTCATCGTATTTTAATGGCGGCACAAAATTCCATGGTGTGGATGTCTTGTAATTTAGGCAATCACTAATGAGGATTTGCTTGTGTCCCCTTTTCCAACCACAAACAATGCAGCAATAAATATCCCTTCTACAAATGTCCTTATGTACTGTGGCTTTTATTTCTATGAGATGGGGTCCCAGGAGTGAGACTACTGGATCAAATGGTATGTATATTTCTTTTTAACTAGTTTTAATGGAACCAAGCAAGAGAATAGAAGTGTGGTTATCTGGAAAGGAGTTTGCAGGGCACTTCAACTGTATTGGTGATGATCCAATTGTTAGGCTAGAAATGAGCTCACAAATGTTGATCTTAACATTATTCTTTTAACTTGCACATGTGTTATTACCTATATTATTTGTTGATGTATATCAAACAGTCTATAACAATTTTCAGTAATCTGCATATTTTAATTTGAATAAATATGGCCAAAAAAACTGAAGAAATTTTTATCTTCACCAACAATATAAAAGAGTAATCCCTTGCCTTCTTCCTCACTAGTAACTGGCTGTTCTCATTTTTTCCAGCCTGAGAAATATAGCTCTTTGTTACCTTAATTTACATTTCTCTGACACTGGTGAGTTTGATCATCTCTTCAGAAGTTTATCATCATTTGAATGAACATCCATTTGAATGGTTATAAATGTCATTTTAAATTATCTATGAGCCCTTTCTCATTAAGTAAAAAGGGGAAGGCTGATACTCAGTCCTTTTAATCTCACCCCTCTAAAAAGATCAAGCTCAGAATTTTCAAATACCACAAACAAAAAAACTAATGAATGTGAATTTGTTCTCTCTCATCTAAAGTTCCAGATGCCATGATGACAGGAGCAGCCTACAGGGAAATCTCCAAAAGACACCCAAGACCCCTGCAGCCCTGCACACAAGTGTTACCTTCATGTGGGGATCGGTGAGACTAGCAGATTACAGTCACTGCCAAGGTGCAATGGACTGAATGTTTGTGTCCCCCCAAAATTCATATGTTGAAATCATGACCCTCAAGGTCATGCTAATAGGAGATGGGGACTTTGGGAGGTGATTATGGCATGAGAGTGGAGCCCTCATAAATGGAATTAGTATCCTGATAAAAGACCCCAGAGAACTCCCTTGTCCCTCCCACAATGTGAGGACACAGGGAGAACATGGTTGTCTAGGAACCAGGAAGTCCTCAGCTGACACCAAACCTGCCTAGCAACTTGATCTTGGACTTCCAGCCTCCAGAACTGTGAGGAATAAAATTCTGTTGTTCATAAGCCCCCCTGGTCCGTGGCACTCTGTTACAGCAGCCCAAACAGACTGGAACACAAAATGAAGGGGACCCGCCCTGGCTGGTGTGGCTCAGTGAATTGAGCGCCAGCCTGCAAACCAAAGGGTCACCAGATAGATTCCATTGGGGCACATGCCTGTGTTGCGAGCCAGATCCCCAGGTGGGGGATTGTGAGAGGCATTGATGTTTCCCTCTGTCTCTTTCTTCTTCCCTTCCCCTCTCTGTAAAAATAAACAAGTAAAAAGTTTACCAAAAAGATGAAGGTGTCCTTTCCTGAATGAGAGGCACCCTCTCTCCCACTCAGCTGGCTGGTCTTTACCACACTCACGATGCAGTACACCAAGGACATCTCTCCAGGTAAATAGCTAGAGACTGAATTTGTTTTTAATAGCTACTTAACAGACCATAGTATAGATGTGCCAACTTTTATCCAGTCATTTGCTATTGACGGACATTCGGGTTGTTTCCAATTTGTTTTACTTCTCACTGTTACGAACAACACTGGAATAAATTTTCCTGTATGTTTATCTTTTGTAATTTTAGATCAGATTTCTGTCCCCTACACACATATATATATAAACCTTTTCACCGTACCCTCTTACAGCACCAGATATTATTGACTATTGGGGCTTTTTTTTTTATAAAATCTAATAAAAAGAGAGTTTAGCTATAGTATCAGATTCTTTAGCTACTTTCCATATAGAGATCACTTGTAATTTTATCGCCAGAATTCAATTTATATAGTTTCCCATTCTTTTTGATCAACTGATTTGTTTGCTCTTTTTTATCTCCTCCTGGAATTTAGCTGTCATTACAGAGCCAGAATTTAATTTCTAAAATTTTCAATTCCCTTTGAACAATTGATTTCTTGTTATCTGTAGGCAAGAAGTTCAATCAGATATGGACCCTGCCTGTGATTAACTAACAATCTTGTAGGAGCATTATGACATATGCAAATAAGTTCAATTAATAAAATGTAAATACCACAGTGCTCATGGGAACCAGCGATGAGGCGATTCTGGTTTAGACAGGAAGACAGAAAAGCAACTTGAAGGAGTGACACAGGAGTTAGGTCTTGAGGCCTGGGTCCAATTTTGACATATGGAAATAGGAGGCAGGAAAAGAAGTGGTGGAGAAGGGAGCAACGATGTATCTGTCCTTTTCTAATCCCTGGCCAGGAATACAAATAAGTAACCTCAAACTGTAAATACACATTGACTATGGGTGAGTGCTGGTGAAATGCTTGCATGGTAGCCCACATTCAGTGAATACTTTATGCAGGTCTTCCTTATCTGAAATCTCAGTTAACTAATGATGACAGAAAGTTAAGGCATCATGTATTTTCTTGATCTAGCTATGACACAGCATTACATAAAAGTAAATTTAGTGGCAATATTGAAAGATGAGGAAAAAAGCTAAACCATGTACCAATAAACTTCATTCATTCAACAAATAATGGACATTTTAGGTACAGAATGATGTACAATGATAATGAATGATAAGAAATGCAGCAAGGCTAGCACCCAACGGGAGGCTTATAGCCTAATGGGGAACATAAAAACATGTAATGAGTAATAAAAATAAAATTTCTCACCTACCTGCCAGTCTTGGTTTCTCAATACCATGCTTTTATAAAAGGAACCAGGGCTCCTCAGAGAACTGGCTGATTTTAGGGCTGGGACAGGGAAAATGCAAGATAAGCTGAAGTACCCTATGATGATAAAAAGTAAGAAAGTGCTCCAAAATACGAGTGGGGTGGGCATGTCAAATGAACACAGTGGCCAATCTGAAAGAGCCCCCCAAGGGCAAAGGTGGAACAATTTGAGCAACAAAATAAATAATACCCTACTGGATTATAACCCAAAATATAAAATAAGTAACCCTTTGCCATGTATTTCAAATATGTTCTCAGGATTTATAGTTCACTCTATCTAATGCCTCAGAATTTTTATCAGTACATGGTCAAATCTGTCTGTTTTTTTCTTTTGAGGTTTTCTTCTGAGGTTCCCATCTTGCTGACACACATTGACTTTCAATTCTAAGACTGACCTTCACAACTCAGAGTACTCACTCGGCCAGTCCCTAAGTCAGCCCTTATATAGAGAGACATATGATCATGTGTTGGAAGACTCAACATAGTAAAGATGCCACTTTTCCCCAAAATTATCTATATATTTAATACAATTTCAATCAATAGTCTGCTTTTTTTTCATTGAACAAATTATCATGAATATTTTTCCATGTCAACAAATATCCTTCTAGGCCCTTGCCAGGTAGTTTAGTTGGTTAGAGCATCATCCCAATACACCAAGGTTGAGGGTTTGACCCCCTATCGGGGAACATACAAGAATCAACCAATGAATGCATAAATAAGTGGAACAACAGATTGATGTTTCTCTCTCTCTCTCTCTCTTTCTCTCTCTCTCAAATCAATAATAAAATATCCTCAGATGAGGATTAAAAATAATAATAAACAAATAAATATTCTTCTAGAACACAGGAAATTATAGTTACAATCATCACACTCTGGAGATTTACTATTAGTACAATACTATTATCTAATGATCAATTCATATTCAAATTTTCCCAGTTGTCCCTGTAGTGTCCTTTAAAGCTGGATTTTCTTTTTGGTCCAGGGTCCAATCAAAGATCATCACAGATCCCATTTAATTGTCTTTCCTTTTATTCTCCTTTTATCTAGAATAGTTTCCTTACATTCATTTATTTATTGTTATACGCTGATATTTTTGAAAAGTCCAAACCAATTGTTATACACAGTGCCCCTCGATTTGGATTTATCGGATTGTCTCCCCATGGTAATTTAGGGGGTGGGGGGCAAGGATACTGCCTAGGTTTTGGCTGTGACAGGCCTAGCGCTCAGCTCAGGAGATTCATGATGACAAGTCTGATTATTCAGTTACAGTGGTGTCTGCACATTTCTTCACTCTAAAGGTACCTTTGCTGTGAATTAATAAATGATCTGTGAGGAGACATTTCGAGACTGGTACTATACTTCTCCCAACAATATTTCATCTAACAGGTTTTAACTTAGGCTGATGACTCTTGCATGAATTGAGTATTTCCACATTGGCTGCAAAATGTGACTTTCTAAGTCTACCATTCCTTCTACATTTATTAGCTGACATCCTTTGGTAGATAAGCACTTTCTTCTTTCTCATGCTTTTTTCTTTCTTAATATCAGTATGGGCTCATGGATTCTCCTTTAATTCCATGTTTTATAACCCATTACTATCATTATTAACTTTGATCCTCAGTTTATCCCAGATTTGGCCAGTGGGAGCCCTTCAAGTTGGCTCTTGTAACACTGTGGGAGCCTCTGTCTTTTTTTTTTAAGCAATCCATACTTCCTGATGAAAAAAAGATGCTTCAGGTATACCTTGTAGCTTTCCTGCCCCAGCCCTCATGTCAGCCATTTCTCCAACGAGCACTGGTAACTTTTAGGGGACACTGTTATTTAGGAACCAATGCCTAAGCATTAGGAGTGCTCACTGCTCACGCTTCAGTAAAACAACTGCACTTTTAACAAATATGGCATGGAAAGCCAAGCCCAGAGTCATCTGGGCAGCTGTGACACCAACAGAGGCTGAGTTCAATATTGGAATCAGCATTATTCTCAGAGTACAGGAGGCACTTATTGTTCTCAGTTGACCAGTACTCACCCCTCGCCCTTCTAAATCCCCTCTCCCCTCTATGAATGGTCCAGTGGAACTGTAAATTATAGTGTCACGGGCCGCTCCCCATATCCAAGAGCTGGGCATTAAATCCCTAAATCAGACAAGTGGTCCGGACCCAGGGAGGATGCTGAAGAATACTGGGAAAAGTATTAGCTTAAGAGGCCTTGACCACACATCCGGAGTTGACAAAGCCAGGTGCCCTACAAGGTGAAATTGAACATCCCTTTCCAAGGTCTGTTGATTTCTCATTTAGCAACAGCCTTTATCCCACACAGCTGGAAGCTTCCCTGTCTTTGAAAAAAATTCTAACACAATAGAACCCATCTCAAACTTCTTTCCTTAATATTGGTCCTTTCCTTCATCCTTTCCAGTTCATAGAATTTAGTTGTTTTGACAAACGTCTAGTTGGCTAGTGATACATTTCCATCTCCTTCCAAATTCTTACAACAGATACCCTGCTTATCAATCAGCATGTTTTGTTTTGTTTTGTTTTCTGGAGAAAAAGCTTCTCAAACTTTGCTCATCCTGAGTCAATCAATCCCTGCGGGGTTTCTTTATTTGTCTGTTTGCTTGTCTTGTGGGGAGCAAAAGAAAAGCCTGAAATCTTGAAATATATACCTTCAAATATTACAAAATCTAGTTATCTTCCTTTTTCCCTTTTATGAGCCCTTTTCCCCCTTCTCTTACTTGTTCCTCCGAATTTCCAACATATGAGTGTTATACAAAATGGTAGGTATAAGTAAAAAGAAGGAAGAAAGGCAAGAAGGGAAGGAGGGAGGGAGAGAGGGAGGGATGAGGGAGGGAATGAAGGAGGTGAGGAAGGGATCAAAGGAAAAAAGATTCTTACACACTCCAGTGGTTTACACTGTAAAATACACACATACACACACACACACACACAAACACACACACACACACACACACACAAACACACAAAAGGTCTGTCTGGAAAAAGCTCAGCCATTGTTAATATAATGAGAATGGTTTGTGTGACATTGATGTAACCTGACGGCCAAGGAGAGTGGACTGGAAAGCACATGTGTGAACAATGACGACTTCACTGTACTAGTCAGTGAGGTCGGTAGATAGATGATGTTGAGTGAGCATGCTGCTGTGCGGCCATCACATTCAAAATGACTAACTGAGTAGAGCAATGATTCTGCATCAAATTTTGCATTAAGCTTCACATTCCTCCACGGAAACTATTCCAATGATTCAGAAGGCTGCAGCTATGGGCAACTGGTAATTGTCAGCTTCATCACAACAATGTGCCACCTTACCCATCACAAACTGTGCAGAGATTTTGGTGAAACATCAAATCACTCAGGTGACTCAGCCCCCCAACAGCCCAGATTTGGCAACCTGCAACTTCTGCCTCTTCCCAAAACTAAAATCACCTTTGAAAGGGAAGAGATTTCAGACCATCAGTAAGATCTAGGAAAATATGACAGGGCAGCTGATGGCAACTGGGAGAACTGTGCGAGGTCTCAAGGTGCCTACTTTGAAGGAGACTGAGGCATCATTGTCCTATGTACAATGTTTCTTCTATCTTGTATCTTCAGTAAATCTATTTTTCATATTACACAGCTGGATAGCTTCTGGACAGAACACACACACAACACACACACATATTTTCTATCTTTCGGTACATACGTATTTTTGAGTTACCCAGTGCTTTGACACTGAACTTGTTCATCTCAAAGGATTTGATCGTCATGTAATATCATTCCTCTGGGGGACAGGGGAAGGCGGCAATGCAAGGGTGCTGAGCTGATGGGTACCACTGCCTCCTCTAAATGAATAACAGGAGATTTGGATTTCAATATGAGCCTTGGGAATAAAAGTGATCAATGTGGTTATTTCAAGGTTACAGGAAATACCAACTGCCAGAGCCTGAGGCTTCTCTCTCTCCCCTGGTCTTATAAATCTGATCTTACAGAACAAGATGGATAGAGATTCAGTGCTGGGTGATGAGTTCAGCTCTATATGGAAAGAAATGAACCAGTGTGGAGGAGGAGAGGTTCTATAGAAGTTACCATTCATTTTTCTGAAGTTTGGAGCGACAGACAGGCTTCCAACAAGGGAGAGGTGTTCCTTAATTTCCTACTCACTGAAGACATTTTCAGCTCATCAAACATTTACTGAGGGTCAGTGCCATATGGGAAGGCAAAAATGAGCAAGCCCTCAAATTTTCACACATAAACAAGCAAGAGAAAAGGCCATCTCTGCCCTCAACAATGTGAAAACTTCCATTTGTGTTCTGCAAAGTTTACACCTAACTGTGTGCCACACACTCTTCACGATGAACTCCCAAATTTTGGTCCTTGTACAAACATTATTGTTTTTTTCCATGCTTACTGTTACAGTGATTTCCCTATGACTTGTGTTGAGCTGAGTGAGTCATGCAAGACTGTAGAAGGTAGAGTTGAACCTGAAATAGTAAACACAAGTGTAGCATAACGCAAAGAGTACCACAAAAAGCTATCACATTTCCCAGATTCTTGCTACTCAAAATGTAATCATCACAGTAGCAGCATGGGTATGACCTGGGGCTTTGGGAAATGCAGATACTCGGCCCTGCCACAGACCTACTCTATCTGAAACCGCATTTTTAACAACATTACTGGTGATTCATGTGCATGTAAAAGTTTGAAATGTAGTAACTTAGAACATGAAAGACCTTTGGCATCTGAGTGTATATGAAAATTCAGTCATGGCATTAAATAAGCCAACTGGCATCCAAGGGCTGACCAAATGATTAGTAGATAAGGTTTTTTAAAAGTACATTTTATTGATTATGCTATTACAGTTGTCCCAATTTTTCTACCTTTGTCTCCCTCTACCTGGTACCCCCATTCCCTTTAGCAACCCCCTCTTAGTTCATGTTCATGGGTCGTACATATAAGTTCTTTGGCTTCTCCATTTCCTATACTATTCTTAACAACCCCCTGTCTATTTTGTACTTACCAGTTATGCTTTTTAATCCCTGTGCCTTTTCCTCCATTCTCCCCCTTCCCACTCCCAGTTGATAACCCTCCAAATGATCTCCATCTCTATGATTCTGTTCCTGTTCTGCCTGTTTGCTTAGTTTGTTTTTTTAGATTCAGTTGTGGATAGTTGTGAATTTACTGCCACTTTAATGTTCATAGTTTTGATCTTTTCCTTAAATAAGTCCCTTTAACATTTAATATTTCGCATAATAATGGTTTGGTGATGATGGCTCATTTAGTTTTACCTTGTCTGGGAAGCACTTTATCTGCGCTTCCATTCTAAATGATAGCTTTGCTGGACAGAGTTATCTTGGATATAGGTCCTTGCCTTTCATGACTTCAAATATTTCTTTCTAGCCCCTTTTTGCCTGTAAGGTTTCTTCTGAGAAATCAGCTGACATCTTATGGGAACTCCTTTGTAGATAATTATCTGCTTTTCTCTTGCTGCTTTTAAGATTCTCTCTATAGCCCCAGCTGGTATAGCTCAGTGGATTGAGAGTTGGCCCACGAACCAAAGGGTCTCCAGTTCAATGCCTCATTCAGGGCACATGCCTGGGTTGCAGGCCAGGTCCCCAGTAGGGGATGTGTGAGAGGCAACCACACATTGATGTTTCTCTCCCTTTCTTTCTCCCTCCCTTCCCCTCTGCCTAAAAATAAAATCTTAAAAAAAAAGAATAAGAAGACTCTCTCTTCATCTTTAACCTTTGGCATTTTAATTTTGAATGTTTTGGTGTGGTCCTCTTTGGGTCCAACTTATTTGGGACTCTCTCTGTTTCCTGGACTTGTATGTCTATTTCCTTCACCAAATTAGGGAAGTTTTTTCTTTCTTTATTTTTTCAAATAAGTTTTCAATTTCTTGCTCTTCCTCTTCTCTTTCTGGTACCTTAGGATTTGGATGTTGGTACATTTGGAGATGTCCTAGAGGCATATTATACTATCCTCATTTTTTTTAATTCTTTTTTCTTCTTACTATTCTGGTTGAATGCTTATTTCTTCCTTCTGTTCCATATCATTATTTGAATCCTGGCTTCATCCCCTCCGTTGTTGGTTCCTATAGATTTTTCTTTATTTCTCTTAGTGTAATCTTCATTTCTCCCTTTATGTTGTTGCCATACTCAGTGAGTTCTCTAAGCATCCTGATCACCAGTATTTTGAAGTCTGCATCTGATAGGTTAGCAATCTCTATTTTGTTTAGTTCTTTTTCTGGGGTTTTGTTCTGTTCTTTCATTTGGGCCATATTTCTTTGCATCCTCAATTTGGCAGCTTCCCTGTGTTTGTCTCTGTGTATTAGGTAGAGCTGTTCTGATGACCTTAGTAGCATGGCTTGTTGTAGAAAAGGTACCTGTAAATTGTGTGGGGAGGAACATTAGGTAAACACCAGGGCAGGGAAACCTGCCTGACTGCTTTGTGGTTCCGTGTACGGATGTAGAGCTCCAGGAGGGGACAATGCTGCTGCCTGGCTCCTGGAGGTTTGCCCGGCACTTGTCCTGTGAACCTGGCACCCTCCCAACTGTTGCCCTGGTGCTGAAACACAGGGAGGGTGGGTCTGCATATGTTTGAAGTCCATGTGAAACATCCTTTAAGAGGATTCTCCTGAAAATCCAGCAGTTTCTTCCACTGCCCCAACTCCCACTGGTTTTTACAGCCAGAAATTATGGGGATTTATCTTCCTGGCACTGGCTCCCTAGTGTGCAGTCTGGCCTGGGGCGGGGATCACTCAGTTCCCAGGTATCCCTCCCATATTTTATCCACCACACGTGAACCTGGGGCTTCTCATTCCACCACTGCCTCTCCACACCTCTCCACCTGTCTCTGTGCCTCCGCCCCTCCTGCGCATCTGGATGAATGTGGCTTCTTTAAATCCTTTGTTGTTGGAATCGCAAGCAGCTTGATTTTCTAACATTTCTGGGTGTTAGCTGTTTTGAGATCTAGTTGTAATTCTTTCTATGGTTGCTCAAGGTGAAGCGTGTCTACCTAGGCTTCCATCTCAACCGGAAGCAGTAGATAAGGTTGAATAGTGACAGAGAGACTATAATCTGCCCCATGAGCTACCAGTTTCTGACGTGTGACAGAACAGATGCCAACCTAGACAGCTGAGAATTAGTTTGCCCACCACTTACATGATATTATCCTCTTTGGTAGTCCCCACAATGCTGCCAAGTAAGGAGTACAGGCTCTAGTGCCAGCCTCATTTTACAGGTGGAGAAACTGAGGTTCTCAGAGGTGAAGGGACTCGCTGGAGGGCCCAGGACACTGGTGAGGTCCAGCTGAAACCTGAACACTGACTGCCTGGTTCCAGAAAGGGGTCTCTTCTACAGTTGCTTCTGAACCATTACGATAAGGACCAGGCTGGTTGTGTGACAGAGATAACATCTATGTGACTTATGCTTGTAAGAAAAGAGGATTTCTCTAGTGGGGAGCTGGGAAAAGCAGATAAGCTGGCTGGATGCTGGAAGCTTCAGATATCAAGTCCCAAGTGCCTGGCTCCGTGAAGAATACACGTTCACATTCATATCCTTCCTAGGTACATGGGGTGAGGTGGTGTCCACGGGCCATCCCACTGAGACCTAGAAACCATCCAGACAACCAGCAGCCTTCAAAACTAGGACAGGTGCCTTTTTTTGGTGATAATAGCATATTTTTCTCCTCAGCAGGGTGGTCAAACTCTTTCCTTCACTTCCAAGTGAGGCTGAAAAAACACCGATTTGGGGCTTCTTGCTGATACGAACTAACTTGAATGGAAAACCCATTGTTCAGCCTTGTTTCCTCATCCACCTGCCTAACCTGATTGTAGTCACTTAGCGAGAAGTTCCCTGCAGAGAAACTGAAGAGCTTTGCTTAAAGTAATCAACAGAGACCCTGGGGGCTGCTGCACACCTCAGGAGATGGTTTAGCAGCTGCGCCTGGGTACCTTTTTCTCCAGCCCTAATCACTCCTCCTGACATCATCTATAACATTCTGGATTCTGATGGGCTTCCATAAAAGGGACTATGTGGGTTCCAAGAAACAGGTCAGCTGAGAAAAGGCTGGGGAGCTAAGGACACTATATAAGAAGGTCACCATTTTGTGGGCAGTGTACCTTAGCACTTAGCTTGTCTGCCTCCTGGAGATGCTAACTTCATGTGGGAGGCCACAGTAGGAGAGAAAGAAGGACAATTCCTGGAATGATGCTCAATTAAGCTAATTCAGCCCAGCACTGGTACATTTCCACCTATCTTCATGACAGATGAGAAAGCCAAAGTCCCAAGAAAAGTGCATTACCTGGCATCCAATCATTGACTAGTTATGTTCAATGCCTCACGATACAAAAAAGAAGAAGAATTAATAAATGTAATTTGGAAGTCCCCCTGGGCCTGCAGAATTAAGGCTCGCCAATGTTCTTCTTATACATAGAAGTGGGCAATTTCTCAATGTTCTCCTCCCCACTGCACCCCAAGATCAATGGCTTCCTATGTTCATGTTTCAGAAATCAATAGTATCAGCAAAGCAGATACCACTCTAGGTATTTCAAACAAAAGAATTAGATATAAAGACTTGGGGAATGAGTGGAAAAGAAGGTGGAAAAAGGGGTCTGAGAACAAAAGGAAGAAGGGATGATAACCAGAGGCCAGAAGCTGTTGATGCCCCCTGGCTGGACCCATGAGCCTACACCTAATGTTGTGCTGCTGGAGATGCCGCTGCAGCCGCTTCTGGATTTATCAGAGCGGCCACTGCACAAAAGGTGCTGCCTCTGCCTGGGGTACTGGAGTCTGGAATCATTCCACTTCTGCCGCTGCTACAACTATGGAAATGTCCCTCCTTTCTCACCTTTTGATTTCCAGCCAGTGCAATCCAAGAAGAAGCAAGATGGCAGAGGAACATTGGAAGTAGAGTGTGCAAATTCCCAACTCCAGTAGTACAGAGCAGATTATAGAAGGGCAGGTGCTTACAACAAGCACAGCTGCCAAGCTGTCCTAGGTTGACAGCACCACCTGATGGTCAGCACTGGAAACAACATGACCCACCACCTTTTTTCTTCCTCTGCAGGTAAAAGGAGAGACAGGTAATATGCACTTAGCTCTAAGTTGGATTCAGATCTGATCCACATATGTTTGTTTTCAGCCTCAGGCTGAAAGAGCAGCAGCTATCCAGGGTACGCTTTTCTACTGTGGATTATAAGAGTGCAGGAAAGTGAGCCAAAGCACATTTGAGGCATCAGTCACAGGGCCAAGTCCAGTGTTTCACCATTTACTGGGCAGTCAAGCTGCGCTGCAGGATAGAATGTAACATGAGTGTAGCCAAAATTGAAAGGCAGATAAGGGTCACCCAAGGAAGAGACCAGTGCATGATTCAATGCCGCTAAAAACTGACCACACACACACACACATACACACACACATGGGGCTCAAGGGGTCCAGCATTTACTTGCAGAAAGGGAGGAGAGAGAGTGTGCACAGAGCCACCCAGAACAATATGTCAGTCCCCCATGGCCAGCAGATCCATTACACAGGTGACGTAGCACATGCTCACTTTGTGCTGCAGCTGGAACATCCCAGCCCTTTTCCCTGAGGTATGAAATACAGAAAACTGGGAGCATGCATCACTTCAAGCCCAGAACAAAGATGCTCCCTCAGAAGCTGAAAAGACCAGAACAGGCTGTGAGAGCTCTTTATCTTCCAGTAAGGAAATAGTCCGGACCAACCCCATGCTTATATGGCCAAGTCAGAGTCACAGGCTGCATGAAGGAGACTGCCTTTCCCAACCCCAAAACTCTTGGGGAAACACACCCCTCTCACCTCATGCACAGCAAGATCATATGACAAAAGAATGGTGATTAACAATCCAATCTACAACAGAAAGCAGAAAACAGACCGTCTCTTATCTCTATTTCTACTACCCAGTACCAGGACCAGAACAGAACATACATCAACCAATGACTTTTGAAGTTCATTGATTATTAATGGCCTGGAGTAATATAAGACATATTCACAACGCAGTGGTTAAGAACATGGACTTTTGACTCACAAGGACCTGAGTTTAATGTAAAATGGCAGAGCTACTTTAAAAACATTGGTAGTTTCTTATAAACATAAGTTTATCATTAAACCCAGCCACTGTACTCCTAGGAATCTACCCAAAAGAACTAAAACACATACATCCACACAAAGACTTGATCATAAATGTTCATAGCAGAATTGTTCAAAACAACTAGGAAATGAAAATAATTCAAATGTCTATCAATTGGTAAATGGAGAAACAAAATGCAGCATAGCCATAAAATGGAACACTATACAGCAATAAAAATGAGCAAAATGCTAACACACAACAACATAGATGTGCCTCTGTCTAGATAAAAGAAATCAAATGAAAAGATTACATATTGTATGATTCCGTTTATATGAAATGCTCAGGAAAAAAGTAAATTTATAGAAACACACAGTAGATTAGTGGGTTGCCTGGACCTAAAAATGGAAATGGAGACTGAATTCAAATGAGCATGAGGGACCCTTTGGGGTGACTGAAATTTCTAAAAATGGATTGCAATGATGGTTGCACATCTTCTAAAATTCATTAAAAACCATTGAAATGTACATTTATTTTTAAAATATATTTTATTAATTATGCTATGACAGTTGTCCCATTTTTTTCTCCCCTTTATTCCCCTCTGCCCTGCACCACCCCTTCCACGAGCATCCCCCGCCATAGTTCATGTCCATGGATCGTACATATAAGTTCTTTGGCTTCTCCACTTCCTATGCTATTCTTAACCTCCCCCTGTCTGTTTTGTACCTACCATTTATGCTTCTTATTCCCTGTACCTTTTCCCACATTCTCCCCACTGCTCTCCCCACTGATAACCCTCCATGTGATCTCCATTTCTGTGATTCTGTTCCTGTTCTAGTTTGCTTAAGTTTGTTTTTGGGTGGTTTTTTTTAGATTCAGTTGTTGATAGTGTAAGTTTGTTCTCATTTTACTGTTCATATTTTCGATCATCTTTTTGTTAGATGAGTCCCTTTAACACCTCATTTACTAAGGGCTTGGTGATGATGAACCCCTTTAACTTTACTTTATCTGGGAAGCGCTTTATCTGTGCTTCCATTCTAAATGATAGCTTTGTCAGATAGAGTATTCTTGGATGTAGGTCCTTGCCTTTCATGACTTTGAATAATTCTTTCCAGCCTCTTCTTGCCTTGGAGACTATCAGCTGATAGTCTTATGGGAACTCCTTTGTAGGTAACTGTCTCTTTTTCTCTTGCTTCTTTTAAGATTTTCTCCTTATCTTTAATCTTGGGTGATGTGATGATGATATGCCTTGGTGTGTGCTTCCTTGAGTCTAAATTCTTTGGGACTCTCTGGGCTACCTGGACTTCCTGGAAGTCTATTTCCTTTGCCAGATTGGGGAATTTCTCCTTCATTATTTTTTCAAATAAGTTTTCAATTTCTTGTTCTTCCTCTTCTCCTTCTGGCACCCGTATGATTCAGATGTTGGAGAATTTAAAGTTGTCCTGGAGGTTCCTCAGCCTCTCCTCATTTTTTAAAATTCTTGTTTCTTCATTCTGTTCTGGTTGAATATTTATTTCTTCTTTCTGCTCCAAATTGTTGATTTGAGTCCCAGTTTCCATTCCTTGTATAGTTTTCTTTATTTCACTTTGCATAGCCTTCACTGTTTCCTCCATTTTGCGACCATACTCCAATCTGTAGGCATCCAGATTACCAGTGTTTTGAACTCCGCATCTGTTAGGTTGGCTCTCTCTTCATCGCTTAGTTCTGTTTTTGGAGCTTTGATCTGTTCTTTCCTTTGGGTCATATTTTTTTTTGTCTCCGCATCCCTATTACTATGTGAGGGGCAGAGCTTTAGGTATTCGCCAGGGCAGGGCAACCCATGTCACTGCCTTGTGGCGTTGTGTGTGTGGGGGGGGAGGGGAGTCCAAGAGGGAACACTGCCACTTGCTTAGCTCTTAGCTGGCTCTCAGTCACTTTCCAAGCTACCCACAAGAAAACTGTGACCTTCTGGTGCTGATTCCCAGGTGGGCGGGTGGGTTTGTGTACATTCGAGGGCCCTGTGGGTCTCTCACACAGACTCTCCTGAGAGACTGACAGTTCCTCCTGCCGCTGCAAACCCCACAGGTTTTTACCAGTAGAGGTTTTGAGGTTTTCTTTTCTAGCTCCAGAACCCTGGGTTGCATGGTCTCTCTCACTCCGCAGTTGTTCCTCCCGATTTATTTACACACAACTGTGGGACCGGTGCCCGCCGGGTCCCCCAGCTGCTGCCTTCCTGTGTCCCCTCTGCCCCAGCTTCCTGTCTCTGTCTCCACCCTGCCTCCAGTCTGGACGAATGTTTCTTCTTTAACTCCTTCGTTGTCAGAATTCCATACAGTGTGATTATCTGTCAGTCCTGGTTGTTTTTTGTTTTTAAATTTGTTGCTGTCCTTCTTTTGGACCTACGCCTCCATCTTGGCCGGTTGTGAAATGCACATTTAAATGAGTGTATTTCGATAAAACTAAAGAGGATCTGGGTTCAGATCCTGACTCTACCACTTACTGTCTGCGTCACCTCGAATAAGTCTTATGGTGAGTGACATAACCTCTGCGAGCCTCAGTGTTGCCATCTGTAAAATGGACAAAGCAGGGAATTGTTGAGGGATCTGTGAGATAATACATGTGTGCCCTCAGCACAGGGTCTGACAGGTGTCTGAGAAGCTGTTAGGAACTCTCCAGCACTGCATGCTTTTAGGAAAATCACTTCCACCCAAGTCCATCCCGAGTCCAAGGTCTAATCCCCATTTTTATTTAAGTTGCTGCTTCCCAGATAGTCTTGGAAAGATGTCAGTCTTTGCCTTGCCCCTAGAATCCTTATACAGGAATTCCTCAGAATATTTTGAGGCCAGAAATAAAAGTATATTAACTTCATGCACTTCACAGATCCAAAAACTGAGGCTTCTCCCAAATCATGTATGTAAACAAAAAAGCCCCTGACCAAATATAGGTATTTACTCCCCATTTTTTTTTTTACTTTTTTCTGTAGTTGGGGGGGGGGGCGGGAATCCTTGGCATGGGTTGCCTAGAACTGATGGATTCTAATAAGCAAATTTCAGGACACATCCCAGCCTTGGCCATGGACCTTTGGGGAAGGGGCAGCAGGGGGAAATGATCCACCCTGACGATGGCTTCCTGAGGAGGGCTCCAACCAGCTGGAGGGCTGGTGAATTTACAACTTCACAGAAAACTCAATAAAATTCATAAATAAAAGGACATGTGGGTATGAGGGCACTGCTCACGGAGTCAGGAGGTCCCAGAGGAAGGAACACAAGGTCAGTAACTGCAATGTGCCTCAAGGTTTATCACTGGCGCAGGGAAAGTACAGACCCGCGTGCCTAGCATGCTCGCCGTGCAGTGGGTACAGACTGTGGCTGAGGACTGGGGCCACCAGTTCTCAGATTTCTCAGCTGTGGGTCTCAGGGCAGTGGGGGGTGAGGAAAGGGTGACTTCCCTAGTGAAATAAATCGAGTTGCTTCCAAGACTGTCTATGGATGAGGTCTCTTCTGAGAGTGAGCAACTGGATGTCTCACCTTTCAAATTGCCTGATTTTCCATCACTCAATCTGTTCTTGTAATGGGATGCTTTGTCTTTTACTACAATACGAAATATTAACAAAATTGATTCAGAGCTCATGTCCCCTCCTGAAATAATATGAACTTCAAGGCACTGCTGTGATAGTGAGTGTTAAACAAGGTGGAGTTAAAAATAAACAAACATCAGCACATGCCTGGCACATGGTTGTCCTCCAAACTGTACTATTTGATTTCTCACTATTTAAACCCTTCCACATAAGAAATTTAAAACTCACGCATTTGTTTATCATTATTATTATTATCATCATCATCATTGTCATAATAAATCACATAATCATTATCACCATTATTAACCACTCTATTAACCTGTTTTGTGCCACACAAGTTCTATGAGTTCTGGTGCCTTTCCCTCATTTGAGGATATAGGACATAGGTGGTCATATATATATATTTTAGAGGTAGATGCTATGTATATGTAAATTATATGAGACGTACCTATAGTATGTTGTATATAGATTTATTATTTGCTATCTCTTTGGGACTTAAAAGTCTCTCAACTTTTCAGGTTTCTCTCCCATGCCAAATTATATAGAAGGAAACAGAAGACGGTCTTCGAAGATGGAAGTTACATAAATAACTGTCTAGATTCCTGAGACGTAGATTTCTTCTGTCCACATTCTTCAAAAGCTCCAGGTGCTTAAAGAAAATACCCCTAAACATTAGTTACTTATCTTTCTCCCATTGCCTGTGCAAACTCGTCCTCCTAAGCAACATGTTTCTCTTATCTTCTCTATTATCCATCGCATCAGTTGCCTGGAGCCCATATTCCTCCATTTCTCATCTCGCAAAATTGCACGTAGGATTTTCCTAAGCATTGCCCACTTCCTTTGGTCTGTTGAGACTCATGTATAGTCTGAGATACTGACTAGAACAGGGAAGAAGATGAGAGCGTAAGAAGACAGAATGGAGCAAGAGCCTAAGTCTTGCCCACAGAGGCCAAGAAAATGAGCATTTGCTCAGCTGGGTTAATAGGGTGTGGGTTGCATGAATATTAAGGGCCGTGCAGCAATGCCTCCTTCTAGGAGAATGTAGTCCACTTCTTGGAACTGGCTTCCACAGTTCTCCCCCGCATGTGTGAATAGAAAGCTACCGGCTCTTTGTGGTAAAGATCAGGAGCTGACATACATTGAGCACCTTCAACGTACCAGGCACACATTTCCCTAATCCCTATGGCAACCCTGACGGAGGGATGGTATTCTCTCCTTTTACAGATTAGAATAATAGGAGATTGTAAACACCATAATAGCAGGGCCTTGGTCTGTCTTGTTTGCCCACATCGGCAGCAGAGTGCTGAGCACCTAGGAGGTGCTCAGAAAAATATTTGGTGAATGAATGAATAAGGAAGCAGACTCACAGAAGTACGGTGTGTAGAAGTAGTAAAGAACAAACCACTGGAGTCAGAGAGACCTGAGGGTGAGCCCAGTTCTGCCACTTACTGTCTCTGCAATCTCTACCCTTCAACTATAAAACAGAGCTGGTGGAACCGATCTCCTGGAGTTCTGGGGATAATTAGATAAGATAGGGGGGGATGGGGAATTCTGGAAGGATCTACATAAAGTCAGCAGTCCCTATATCTTGGTGTTGGGTGTATTAGAAATGTGTATTTGCTTCTTATAGTGACATCCATTGTTTACATCAATTCATTTCCTTCTCCTCTTTCTTCCCGAACAGAATCCCTCCTTCCTATGAGAAGCCTATTGCTCGCTAACCTGACCAATCACAGAACTTCATTAATCGCTTCAGTGACTGGCTCAAGAATTCACATGTGATACACACCCAACTAATTAAGTCCCTCCCTGGGACTTTTCTACCTGACCACTGAGAAAAGACTTTTCCTCTCTAGTAGAATCAGTCAACTGATAGGGATTCATCTGTGGTTGATAGTGTCCAAATTTCACCCCCTCTGGAGAAGGTCCATCAGAGGAATGCAGAGAGAGAGCAAGGTGGTATCTGTCAGTGGTGTTCGAGCCCTGGGTACAGCCGCACCTGACCCATCTGTAAAATACACGTTATACGAGCATGTATACTCTCCTGAATCGCCTCAGCCACTCTGGGATTGATTTCTGACTCTTACCACTAAACAAGTTCTGACTTTTACACTTTTATTTTGTGTCCCTCTACTGTCTACATTTTCCACAATGAGCCTATATCACATGTAGAACATATTTCAGAGTAAAAAAGAAAAGAAAGAAAGAAAGAAAGGAGACAGCAGCTCAGCAGTTGTCTGCAGAGGGCTGGCTTGTGGACACTGCTTCTCTGAGGCGTGGACCGAGCCTGCCTGATCCGGAGGAGGCCATGGTTTGCCTCTGGCGTCACGATTCCACCGGCCCCTCTGAGGTCTCCAGGCCTGACTCACTGCTTCTGACTAAAGACTTTATTCCCCAAATCAAGACCACTGCCAAATACACATTTTCCATCTCCCCCAACCCAGCACTGGTCGCTGCTTTAAAGTGGTAATTAATATAAAGTTGGGTATCTTTTTCCCTCTGGGAGAAAAAACTCTTTAGCAGCAGGAAGTGGAACAGAGTGGGTGGATTTAACAAGGAGGTGAGGAAGCTTATGTAAGTGGCATTATTATATATGATTATATCACCAGGGTAAGAGAAACTCATTCCTATTTCGGTGTTAAACCGATCATTAAGTTTTGAACTTACATGAAATAAATGACGAAGAAAAGCCATATTCGCTCTCCCTCACCAACCCCAGATAACAGCAACGCTTATTCAGCCTTATCGTGTTCCCCACATTGCTCTAAGCTCTTTCCATGTATTAAATCCTCATAGCAACCCCAGGAGGGGAGTATCATTATTACCCCATTTTACAGATTGGGTGATTGAGTTACAGAAAGATTGCATCACTTGCCCGAGATCCCATAGCTGGAAAGGGGGGGAGCCAAGATGCCAACCCATGCTGTTCAGCTCCCCGCATCTGTATTCTAAACCTCTCAGATAAGCCAACACCAAAGCCATGTACAAAACCAAAAGTCAACCAGTCAGATCTCTTAGTTTAGTCAAATACACTATAAATTACTCAATGGGGAGGAAAATAACCGACTACATTCATTTTCTTTTATTTTAATTAGACTGACTCCCTGGCTTTTGCAAACCCAGAATATTAGGAATAATTATAAACAATGTTGTTCATGTAAAGCAGAGGTTTCAAACTGGAGGGCCATAGACCAAATTCAGCCCATAGATGCAGCTGCTTTGTCTGGAACAGGTGATTTTCCAAAGCCTTTTAGATGGGGCATGTGCTCTCCATCGTCCTCACCCCTCCCTAAATTTCTTATGCCTGGCCCACTTCACTAATTTACAAGAATCTGAGTTCACAATCTCTGACATAAGGAATGCTTGGTAACGAAAGGAAAAGGAAATTCTATTTTGTTGGCTTCAAAAGATCATTCAGGTAGTAATAATAGTTAAAAATATGCCAAATGCTTATACTACACCAGATCCTGTACAAAGCGCTTTTCATGCCTTGTCTCATTTGATCATAGCAACCATCCCATGAGGGGTTAAGTGGTATGATGACCAGGAGAATGCACCTGCTGGAACAGAAACCCATTGCACCCCACCAATGACAGAGTGCAGCACAGAAACCGAGACAGGCCCATTCCTAAAAGACACAGGACTCACCTGACTGCTGACTTTGGACGCCCCCACCTTCTTCATCACTTCATTCAGTCCTTAATCAAATGCCACCTTCTTAAAGAGGCCTTGACCACCCCATCGATGGCTCCCTTCTTAGGGTGACCAACTCCTCCCCATTTGTCCAGGACTGTCCCAGTTTTAAAACTGAAAATCTTCTGCCCTGGTTGGTGTGGTTCCAGTGGATTCAGTGCCGGCCTATGAACTGAAGAGTCACTGGTTCAATTTCCAGTCAGGGCAAATGCCTGGTTTGTGGGCCAGGTCCCCAGCTGGAGACATGCAAAAGGCAACCGACCGATGTACCTCTCACACATCGAAGTTTCTCTCTCTTTCTCCCTCCCTCTCCCTCTCTCTAAAAATAAATAAATAAAATCTTAAAAGAATAAAAATAAAACTGACAATCTCCTGTGCTAAGAACCTCCTCAGACACCCAGAAAACTGTAACAGCCATTCCTCCTGAGGTCCCCATCTACTACATAATCCTGTTTCATTTTTCTTCATCATACTACATATTCATAGCTTTGCTTTTTTGCTTTCTTTCTCCTTCGCTAGAATATGAGCCCCACAAGGACAGGGAGTTTGGGATATTTTATTCATGGTTGTATTCCTGGCACCTACAACACTGCCTGGCACACAACTGGCATTTAATTGAAATTATTTGAGAAAAGTATCAAAGGAATGATCCTCATGGCCTCTTTAATCTGTTGCTTACAATTTAGTTGTCTCTATTGTTTGGCTGCAATGAATAAAAATTTCTCCAGATTTTTTGAATTGTATCCTTGGGCTAATTTACCAGAAATGGATTTATTGGGCCAATTAGAATGCTCATGCTTAAGGTTTTGATATCCGATGCCAAGCTGTTTTCCAAAAGGATGAAACCTTTCATTCCCACTGTGTCCCGGGTTCCCATGTCTACCTCAGTCCATCCTGGCCCAGCCAACATGGTCATTTTTTAAGTCCTTACTGGATGGAAAGGTAGTTGTTTGTTTTAATTTGCATTTCTTTGATTACTAGTTAGGCAGATCATTTCCCCCTGTGCTTATTAGCTAATTGCATTTCATCTTGTCCACTTGTCTGTTCATACCCCTTTGCTTGTTTTTCTACCCAGTTTCAGGACTTGTCTTATTGATTTGAGTTCTTTGAAAAACAAAGATATTAGCCTCATACATTAAAGGCTTAAATTTTTGCATTTTTCTGATTCCTGCATTTGTTTCCCTTTCATGTTTCTTTATTCTTTTTTTACATGTTTATACCCCATTTTGCATTTCTCTTTTTACTTGGTTTTAGGTTTTTCTTCACAGTGAATTACTGAATAAATACTTACAGAAAACCTCTAAAGGTTTCCCATCTCACTCAGAGTATAGATACATTTCTTAAAATTATCTCCGAAGCTTTCCAAGATCTGCCTCTCCCACCCAACACCCCATATTACCTCTCTGACCTCAGTTCCTACCATTGCGCCCTCTGATCTCTCTGCTGCAAATATTCTGGCTTCTCTGCTGACCTTCAAACACACCAACCACACCTTCACCTCTGGACCTTTGCACATGCTTTTTCCCCTGCTTTGAAGGCTCCTGTCCCAGGTATCTGTATGACTCCCTCCCTCACTTCATTCAGGGCTTTACTGAAATGTTATCTCAATGAGTCCTTCCCTGGTCACCTTATGTAAAATTTCAATCTTGAAAAACAATGAGAGGACTTCTGGTCAAGATGGAGGCATAGGTAAACATGGCTTGCCTCCTTGCACAACCACAGAAAAATTACAGCTAAACTACAGAACAACTATCATTCAGAAAGTCAGAAAATCAAGCTGTATGGAAGCCCAGCAACTAGGGAAATAAAGAAAACATATTCATCCAGACGGGTAGAAGGGGCAGAGAGGTGAAGACACAGAGACGTGGAATGGGCAGGTCCCAAACCCACATGTGATGGACATAGAATGGAGGGATATCTCAGGAGTGAGAGACCCCAGCCCCACATCGGATCACCCAGCCAAGGGTTCCAGTGCCAGGAAGATAAGCCCCCATAACTTCTGGCTGTAAAAACCAGTGGAGACTGGGTCAGCAAAAGAAACTGCGGGATTGTCAGGTATCTCCTCTTGGAGGGCCCCACGCACAGATTTACTCAGACTCACTCCCTCTGGGTTCCGGAACCAAAGCAGCACCTTGAAGAGCACCAGTGGCATACGGGGAGGAACTGAAGTAACTTGCATCAGAGTGAGAGCTGGGGGACAGCCACCTCCAGGACAGAAATGCAGACAGTGGCCCTTGTGCCTTTTCAGAGCCCTCCCCCACACACAGCCACGCTGCTGATGCACCGTATCTGAGTGTCCATCAACCTGGTTCACAGAGTGAGCCCTGCCCTGGCAATTATCTAAGGCTCCACCCCATCCAACTTACAAACCCACCTGAGCTGGTAACAGTGGCTTTTCCATATGAATAGCCGGGCTAGACACAGCTTCAGACCTCCCTAAATCTGATCAAACAAACAGCAACTGAACCCAGCCCCTTACCTCTCTTGCTGAGTGGCCCCAGGCCCAGCACTAGCAGCAGCTATCTTCAGATTGCTTTATAGTTTATGGCAAGGGGCCCCAGACAGAGCACAGGTGGAGGCTGACCTTGACCTGCACCACATGGGAAACTCCAGAGCCTATGCACGCAGTAGACAGTTACAGACCACCTCCACAAGCCATGGAGGAAGGTGGTTACTGGCCAGTGGGCACAGCCAGTCCTACCAACTGTTTGGACTGGGTACATCCCTCCCACTGACCTGCTGACAGTAACCAAGGCTCAACTACAAGAGGAGGGTGTACTCAGCCCACACGGAGGGCTCACCTTGAGTACCCTGCCTGGGGGATAGGGGCTTCTGTACCACTGAACCCCACAGGACACCTACTACATTAGGCCACACTACCAAGACAGGGATTCATAGCAGCTCTACCTAACGCATAGAAAAAAATACAGGGAGGTTGCCAAAATCAGGAGACAAATAAATAGGACCCAAATGAAAGAAGAGAACAAAACTCCAGAAAAAGAAATAAACAAAATGGAGATAAGCAATCTATCAGATGCAGAGTTCAAAACACTGGTTACAAGGATGCTCAAGGAACTCAGTAGGTACTTCAACAACATAAAAATGTCTAATCAGAAATGAAGGAGACACTAATTGAAATAAAAAACAATTTACAGGGAATCAACAGCAAGTGGATGAGGGTGAGAATCAAATCAATGATTTGTAATATAAGGAAGAAAAAGACTCCAATCTGTATAGCAAGAAGAAAAACAGAATACAAAAAATTGGAAATAGTATAAGGAGCCTCTGGGACAATTTCAAACATACCAATATTCAAATCACAGGGGTGCCAGAAGGAGAAGAGAAAGAGCAAGAAATTGTAGACCTATTTGAAAAAAAAAATAAAGGAAACATCTCTAATTTAGTGAAGGAAATAGACATGTAAGTCCAGGAAGCACAGAGAGTCCCAAACAAGATATATGCAAACAGGACTACAATAAGACACATCATAATTAAAATGCCAAAAGTTAAAGATAAAGGGACAGTCTTAAAAGCAGCAAGAGAAAAGCAGATAATTACCTACAGAGGAGTCCCCATAAGACCATCAACTGATTTCTCAAAAGAAACTTTGCAGGCTAGAAGGAACTGGAAAGTATTCAAAGCAATGAAAGCAAGGACCTATAACCAAGAGTACTCTATCCAGCAAAGCTATCATTTAGAATTGAAGCACAGATAAAGTGCTTCCCAGACAAGGTAAAACTCAAGGAGCTCATTATCACCAAGCCATTATTATATGAAATGATAAAGGGAATTAAAAAGAAAAAGAAGATCAAAACTATGAACATTAAAATGGCACTAAATACTTAATGATAAACAATTGAATCTAAAAAACAAAATAAGCAAACAAGCAAAATAGAAACAGAATCATAGATATGGAGATCATTGGGATGGTGGCCAGTTGGGAGGGGGTTCTGGAGGAATGGGGGATAAAACACAGGGATTAAGAAGTACGAATTGGTAGTTACAGAAGAAGCAGGGGATGTTAAGATCAAGTACAGGAAATGGAGTTGCCAAAAAACTTATATGCATGACCCATGGACATGAACAAAAAAGGGAGGATCACTGCAGGGAGGAAGGGTTCCTGGGTGGAGGGAGGTAAAGGGGGAAAAGTTGGGACAACTGTAAGAACATAATAATACAATACGATACAATATAATACAATACAATACAATACAATAAAAATTGTAGTCTCTGTGGTAGACAGAATAATGCCCTCCTCTCCCCAAAGAGGTCCACATCCTAATCCCCAGAACCTGTGAATGTGTCACTCACATCGTAAAAGGGGGTTGCAGATGTTGCAGAAGTGGTTAAATTACAGATTTTGCGATGAGGGGATTGTCCGGGCAGGCTCAATCCAATGACAAGGACCTCATAGGAAGGAGGTAGGAAGGTCAGAGTCAGAGAAGATGTGACCAGAATCCTAGGCTGAAGTGACACCGGGCCAGGCAGTAAGGAATGCAGGCTGCCGTTAGAAGCTGGACAAGGCAAGGCAACGAGTTCTCCCGCAGAAAGCCTCCAGAAAGACTGCTGCACTGCGAACCCACTTTAGGCTCCTGACCTCCAAAACTATAAGACAATAAACACGGAGTGTTTCAAGCCACTATATTTGTAGTGATCTGTTACAGTGGCCGTGAGAAAATAATACAGGCCCCAATACCTCCCATTCACTTCCTTCTTTTCTGTTTCTTCTTGGTATTCACCACTAAGTTCTTATAATTTTATATATTTATCTTTTTTATTCTTGCCTCCCCCAATAGAATATAAACTCCACCAGGGCAGTAGTTGTCTGTCTTGTTCTCTGTTGTATCCTCAGTAGAACAGTGCCTGGTACACATAAGGAATTCAATAAGCCTTTGTTGAATGAATGGATGCAGGAATGGAAATGAAGGAAGCTTTGTTCTCCTGTCAATACAGAAACCCGCTGTAGGCTGAGGTGGTTGGAGGTCACTATTTCGAAAGGGCCACACTGGGTAGAAGAAGGCCTTGTAAATGACACCAGGCATTGGGAGAAGATAAGTCTGATATTCTAGGGAACTCCCCAGTTTGCCCCATTCTCCACCCTCCAACAGGGGTGAATGGTACACCTTTGTACTCAAGGGGCAGAAAGCATAAAGTGGTCAAAAGCCTGAGCTCCAAACTCAGGTTTCCTTGGTTCATACTCTAGCTCAGTGCTGTCCAACAGAATTATACTGCAAACCAGTTATGTCATTTTAAATTTTCTAGTTAAAAAGTATTTTTAAAGTGTTGTTAAAATAAAATGCATAGAAAAAAACATAGGCACTAAACTTATGGGCCTTGGTCTCAGATGGGGTTTTTGTGAACTTGGTCCCAAAGGGAGGAGAAATAAAAGAAAAATAACTGAATGTTACTACATCAACCTAAAAAGCTTCTGTATAGCAAAAGAAACCATCAACAAAATGAAAAGGCAACCAACTGAATGGGAGAAGATATTTGCAAATGATACCTCCAATAAGGAGCTAATATCAAAATATATAAAGAACTCATACAATTCAACAACAAAAATTGATTAAAAAGTGGACAGAGGACCTGAATGGACATTTTTCCAAGACAGACATACAAATGCCCAAGAGATATATGAAAAATGCTCAACATTACTAGATATACGGGAAACGAAAATCAAAATTACAATTAGATATCACCATATACCAATTAAAATGGTTACTATAAATAAAACAAAAATAACAAATGTTGGAAAGAATGTGGAGAAAATGGAACCCTCAACATGCACTGTTGGTGGGAATGTAAATTGGTACAGCCACTATGGAAAAAATACGAAGGTTTCTCAAAACATTAAGCATAGTCTATCATATGACCCAGCAATCCCACTTCTGGGTATCTACGTGAGAAATTTGAAAACGTTTATTCATAACAACATATGTACCCCTATGTTCATTGCAGCATTACTCACAGTAGCCAAGACATGGAAACAACCCAAGTCTCCTTCAACAGATGATTGGATAAAGAAGATGTGGTACATATATTTAATAGAATACTACTCAGTCATAAAAAAAGATGAAATAAATATTGCCATTTGTAACAACATGGATGGATCTTGAGAGTGTTATGCTATGTGAAATCAGGCAGTCAAAACAGGACAAGAGCCATATCATTTTATCCATGTGTGGGATATAAAACTGAAAGCAACAAACAAAAAGCAAACTCAGACACAGACAACAGAATAATGGTCACCAGAGGTGAAGAGGGTGGGGATAGGAAAAGAGGGAAAAGGGGGTCAAATATTCGGTGATGGAAGGAGACTAGACTTCAGGTAGTGAGCACACAATAAAGTATACAGATATTATATTATAAAGTTATATACCTGAAATGTATATAATGTTATTAACCAATGTCATCCAATAAATTTAATTTTAAAATTAAAAAATAAAAGTATTGTGAAAAGGTGAAATTAATGTTAATTTTTTATTTGGCTTAACATTTCCAAGACATTTTAATTTCAACATGTAATCAATATAAAAAGTGTATTGAGACTTCCCATCAAGATGGCAGCATAGGAAGACAAGGCTTACCTCTTTGCACAACCACAACAAAATTACAACTAAAATATAGAACAACCATCACTCAGATCTGTCAGAGCTCAAGTTGAATGGAAGTATGACAACTACAGAATTAGAGGAACCACACCATCCAGACTAGTAGGAGGGGCACAGACGCAGAACAGGCTGGTCCCACATCCACATGTGGTAGATAAAAATTTGGGAGAGATATCTCGGGAATGAGGAGTCCCAGCCCCACACCAGGCCCCCCAGCCCAGGGTTGCAGTGCCAGGAAGATAAGTCCCCACAACTTCTGGCAGCAAAAAACCAGCAGGGATTGAGTCAGTGGAAGAAACTTCTGGAGCCCCAAGCAGTTCCTCTTAAAGAACCCACACAGGACTCACCTACTCAGATTCACTCTGTCTGGGCTCCGGCGATGAGGTGGCCGCTTGAGGGGTACCAGTGGCATGCAGGGGGAAGCTGAGGTATCTGGCATCAAGGTGAGCAGAGGCCATTGTCCCTTTTCTGGACCCTCCCCCAACAGAGCCAGCAGACTGGTACCATATCTGAGGCTTCACCAACCTGGCTAAAACTGTTTGACCTGCCTTGGAGATCCCCAGGGACTCCATTCCACCCCATTTATAGGCCCACCCAAGCTGCTTTTCCATATGAATGGCTGGTCTTGGCTCACACTTTACAATTGCCTAAATCCTCTCAAACAAGAAACAGCTGGCCTCAGTTAGCCCCAGGCCCAGAACTAGCAACCTAGATTCACAGCTTGGCTTCCCCTGGGAATCTCCAAGCCCAGCACAAGCAGCAGCCAACTCTGACTGCTTTATAGCTCAGGCAGGGTGGTCCTGGAACAAAACACAAGTGGCAGCTAACCTTGGCCTGCAACACTTGAGAAACCACAGCTACAGACCACATCAGAACATCGTCACCCTGCCCCTGCACCGCTGATACTCCACAAGGGCAGAAGGTGGTGGTAAGTGGTCATAGCCAATCTCTGATGCTGAGTGGCCTGGGTAAATCCCTCCCATTGACCTTCCAACAACAACCAAGGATCAGCTACAAAAGGAGGCTGTAATCAGCGCACAGTAAGAGTGCACCTCAAGTACCCAACTTGGGTGATAAAGGGAGGCTGTGCCACTGGTCCCTACAGAACACCTACTACATTAGGCCACACTACCAATACACAGAGTCAAAGCATCTCTACCTAACACAAAGAAACAAATACAGGGAGGTTGCCAAAACGAGGAGACAAAGAAACTTGGCCCAAATGAAAGGACAGATCAAAACTCCAGAAAAAGAGCTAAACGAAATGGAGATAAGCAATCTATCAGATACAGAGTTTAAAACACTGGTTATAAGGATGCACAAGGAACTTAGTGAGGACCTTAACATCATAAAAAACATCCAGTCAGAAATGAAGGATTCACTAATTGAAATAAAGAACAATTTACAGGGAAAAAAGAGTAGAGGGGATGAAGCCAAGAATCAAATCAATGCAATGGACCATAAGGAAGCAAACACCAACCAATCAGAACAAGAAGAAAAGAGAATCCAAAAATACGAGGATAGTATAAGCAGCCTGTGGGACAACTTTAAGCAATCCAATATTCATAGGAGTGTCAGAAGGAGAAGAGAAAGAGCAAGAAATTGGAAATCTGTTTGAAAAAATAATGATAGAAAACTTCCCTAATTTGATGAAGGAAATAGACGTGCAAGTCCAGGAAGCACAGAGTCCCAAACAAGATGGATGCAAAGAGGCCCACTCCAAACCACATCATAATTAAAATGCCAAAGGTTAAAGATAAAGAGATGGGAGGGTGGGTATGGGAGAAAGGGTCGGAGGTGAAGGGATTAAGAAGTACAAATCAGTAGTTACAGAATAGCCATGGGGATGTAAAGTACAGTATAAGAAAGGGAGTAACCAAAGAATTGACACGCATGACCTGCGGACATGAACAAGGGTGGGGGGATTGCCTGAGGGAGTGGGGGGTGCTGGGTGGAAGGGGGCATAAAGGGGAAAATCAGGACAACTGTAATAGCATAATAAATAAAATATAATTTTTAAAAGTTTATTAATGAGATATTCTATTTTTCTCTATATCCATAGCCTTTAAACATCCTCGTGTATTTTATAACAGCTTCAGTTTGGATATTAAATTTTCAACAGTTAAAGTGAAATGGAATCCCCCTGAAACAATCAAGTTGCTTTCCCAGAAAAATATTTGTATTGCTTCAGTTTCTAAATTAAATGTAAATTAAAGTTAAATAAAATTTAAAATTCATTCCCTTCTTTGCACTGGGCACATATGTAGTGCTCAGTAGCCACATGTGGCCAGTGGCCACCACTTTGGACAACATGGCCCCACCGTGCAAACACGTGTAGGCTGAGTGACCGTGTGAACGTCATTGAAACTCTCTGATCACTCCTCATCTACAGAGCAGGCGATGACAATAATAGCTGTTTTTGTGGGTTAAATTAAGTCAGGAGGGAAACTGGTATACAGTAAACACTTGTATACAGTAAACAATTGTAGCTTGTTACTCTGGGGCAACTTCTTACCTCTCCAAGGGAGAAGCCCCTGGTTAGAAAGAAGGGGACATGTATGGAACAGCTACTTGTGCTGGCCCTGAACCTGTGGTGTTCCTTCCATCCCAAACTTCCCAGCAAGGCTTCGCCATGGGAGTTGTCCCCTCCACCTGGCTCACCCCTGCCCTGCCCCCAACTGCATCTCCCAAGGCTGGTGGCAGAAGTCTCCTGCTGAGGGTGGGAGGGTGGCTGTCTAACAGAAACACAGCTGTGCCATTTGGTTGCCAGCAAAGGCAGTGGCCTGGGAGGCTGCCTGCTGGCCCTCCCGGGCTCCCTCAGCCCCTCCTCCCTCCCTAAGACCCATTCTCTCTTCCTCCCTTCCACCCTCCACCCCTCTCTCCTTTGCCAGAAGATCCTGAGCTACCTCTCCTATCTGTTCAGAGCGTGCCAGGGCTTCGTCTCAGAGATTTTCCCACAGTGCTCTTCTCCCCACAGGGAGCAGGTGATGGCAGGTGGTGGCCCAAACCCACTCTTACGGGGGAAGGTGGCCTCCCACAGGCCCCTCCCAGTCTAGACTCGAGCTTCCAGAGACATGAGTAATGAGAGAAACAGCAATAAAACTCCCAGAAAAATCCAGCTGATTTCCTCAGTCTCTAAGATGATCTTTTAGAAGGTGGGCGCACAACCTTTGTCTCACCCAAGGGTCAAGGTGGAAGGAGCTTCGGCACTGGCATCTGAACGACTGGCCCCCCGTCTTAGCTTCATGGTCTCGGGCGAATTGTGTAGTTGCCCTGAGTCTAGTTTCCTCCTCTGTAACATGGGTGTAACGATCCCCTCCTGAGAGGTCGCTGTGAAGACTGGTGGAAGCATCACTGGCGCCAGCCTGGCCTGTAGTGAGTGCTCAGTAAGCGGTTATCGCTCAGCTCTCAGCATCTCACTCACGGCTCCGTCCCCAAAGGCAGGGCGGCACAGCAGCTGCCGCACAAGCGCTGCATAAATATACATAAAAACATACATTTTAAATGCACCCAATACTGAGCCCCCT
Source organism: Mormoops blainvillei (assembly GCA_004026545.1). Taxonomy (NCBI): domain Eukaryota; kingdom Metazoa; phylum Chordata; class Mammalia; order Chiroptera; family Mormoopidae; genus Mormoops; species Mormoops blainvillei. Next base: position 12,858 of record PVJD01010579.1, on the reverse strand, counting down.
CCAGACCAATGAAAACTCGTGTGTTGCTTCCTAAGTGCTGCAGACAGGGGGGAAATGTAAGTAAGTGAGGCACTCTCCTTGGGTGCGAAATTTAAGGGGCCAACCAAAAAACTTAGTCATCAAGATAAATAATATTTTGCTGCAGTATTTGAAAATAATCAAAACAAATGCAAAAATGTCGATGATGAACAAAAAAATCTAAGTTTAAATAAAGTCAGGGCAGGTATTACCAATGTTTCCTTTTGCCTCCAGCTCCACGTGGCACTGCCAGGCATCATCTAAGTGCTCTTCAAGAATTAATCTGTTCCTTCCTTATGATAACCCTGTGGAGTAAGTACTTCAGCTAGTAACTCATTCCATCCTATGATAAAACTCCGTGACATAACTACTGCTGTTACCCTCCGCAAGAGGTGTGGGGTGAGTCACCCGAGGTTGTTCAGAGCTAAGACTTGAACCCAGGCAGTCTGAACTGAGAGACCTGGTTCCTGACCACTATCCTGGGCCTATCTCTCACACGGCTCTGCCCATTGGGTGTTACATTATTAGATCATGTGCTCCGGCCAAAATTTTGGTAGCTGAGCTGGGCCCTGGCTCCTACAAATCATAGACAGGTGCCACCCCCTGGGCTGGTTTCTGCAGACACAGAAATAACTACAAAACAGAGCCTGTCCTTACAGGGTAGGGGCCTTGCACCAGGAGTAGGGGCTGACGCAAGTGCCACTGGAGGCCTGAGCGGGCACTCAATGAGGCTCAAGGAGGGAGGGGGGCTCGAATAACTCAGTCTCAGCCATAAGGTCACTCGAAATACAGAGGCAGCTCCTGCCTCCCCATCCTGTGACAACTGTCACACTTTTGAGAGATGAGTAAGAGGCTGAGCTAAGAACACAAAGCGGCAATGTCCCCGTTTGACGTACACAGAAACAGCTCAAAGTGATTTTTACCAAAGGCACATAACTTAAGGTCACTTCCCATTCTTCATGGGTTATCAAATGGCCCTAAACTCTTTCCTCAAGGTCCTCCGTGAGCAGCATGATGTGATGATGAACACTGAGTCAGACATTCTGCACTTTCTAAACTAGGTGACGCTGGAAAAGCTACAGTCTCCCTGAGCCTGTTTCTTTACCCATAAAATGGGGAGAGTGATGCCAACCCCAAAGTTGTGGGATTAAATGTAATAAATGCATATAAAGTACCTAGTGCAGCGTCAGGCATGGAGAGAGCACTCAGCAAGTGGTAACTACGGTCATTATTTTTAAAAATAAAATGGGTTGCAATGCACACGGCCCAATGTAATCTATGTTTACAAAACAATCCAGCGCCTCAGTCCTCGATGAGCAATCGTCAGTGAGGTGGCCTACTTGATGCAATGGAGCACTGAAAGACAAGCGCAAAGACAACTTTGCCTGAAAAGTCAGAAAAGCTCATGATTCGCAACTGTAATGCTCATTGGAATCACCTGTGCCCCACACTCAGGGACTCTTTCACTGGTCTGGAGGGGTTCAGCATCATTATTTTGTAAAGTCTTTCCAGGTGATCCTGTGGGCCCTGCGGTGAGAACCTGAGAGACTGAGAGTGACCTTGGGGAACGGGTTCTGGTGGGAGGAGGTGTGGCTGTCACTAGTCTAGTAATAGATGGATGGATGTTCACTTGAATACTTACTCATTCACAACATTTGTATGTTTAACAAGCCTTCTATATGAGTGTTATATTTCATAGTTTCAACTTTTTATTATGGAGACTTTTAAACATGCACTAAGCAAACAAACCAGTATAATGCCACCCCAGACCTCCAAACCATGGACCCACTGTCAGTCCTGCTCTGCACACACCCAGGCTCCAAGTACACTAATATTCTCAAACAAATGCCAGACAAGAAATTATTTCATCTGTATATATTTCCAAGTGTAACTCTAAAAGGTAAGAGCTCTTTTTTAATATGACAACACTACCAACACCTAACAAATGAAGAATTGCTTACTGTCCTCAAATAGCCAGTGTGTTCAAATTGTCTCATGAATGTCATACTTCCTTTAGCTTTTTCTTCAGGATTTAAATTAAGATCTGCACGATAGGCTGGTTTGTCTTCCAGGTCTCATATTGCAGTGCTTCTCACACTTTCACATGCCCATGAATTTCCCAGGGATCTTGTTAAAACGCAGATTCTAAGTGAGGAGGCTTGGGGCAGGGCCTGAGATTCTCCATTTCTGACTCAGTCCTAGCAGGTGATGCCAAGGCTGCTGGGCCACAGACCACACTTCAAGTACCAAAGCTCTATTTTACAATAAAAGGATTTTTTTTAAAATAATGTTAACATCTTTGGGCAGAACCAATGACTTGGGAAAGAAATCAATGCCGGCTGAGAAGGGCTGTCACCTTCCCAGGAAGCGCAATTGACAATCACACCAGCTATGGATGTTTAAGTGCCAAAGACAACACCTGAGCCTCCAGAATTGGTACCTGACACCCGGCCATCCAGGTGTTCATCCTAGCAGGGTCTGACCCTCCAGAAACCAGAGGCCACCTCATTGAGACTCTCAGAACCTCTGGATGTGCATTGATTTGTTCAATTTCTGGCAGGCAGGCAGAAACACAAGCTGCCGAAATAAGGCAGTTACCTTTTCTCGCAGTTACAGGTTTAATTAAAAAGCCCCATGCTGCCAGATTCCAAGTACTCCACTGATCTGCGAGACCCATTGATTGCTTGGCTCCCCCCACAAGACACAGCAGAGAGAAGACTTTATCTTCCTTTAATCAGACCTGCCTCCCTCAGATCCGGCTCTGACAGGCTGCTCCTCACCGGCTTCCATCACTCAACACTCGGCCGGCCAGGGTCAGCCACAGCGAGCTGGGGGAAGGTCTGTGCCCCCAGGGAACTCCTGGCCTCATGGGCAAGGTGGCATCATCATCATCATCGCATGGCCAATGCTGAGTGCCAGGAACTGTGCCAAGTACTTCAAATACAGTCTAATATAATTCATTTTTTTTAGTGTGTTATGATTCCCTGATTACCTGATCTCATGTTGCCTGCACCGAGCATTTGTTCTCTGTTCTATCACCTGTTTTATTTTCTTCACAGCCCTTAATGTTGTTTGAAAGCATATATATTTCTTTGCCTACTTGTTCACTGTCTCTGCCATGGATTGTGAACCCCACGAGGGCAGGGTTTTGCCTCTCTCATTCAGGACAGAGTCCCTGGCATCTAAAACATGCAGGTTTAAAGTTCTCAGTAAATGTTGAGAAGGTTTGTGCATGTAGTCGCATATTACAGAATTGCCTTCTTTTATATTCCATTATATGTGTGTTTCACATTTATCTATTCATCTGTCAATAAACATTTAGATTGTTTCACATCTTGGCTATTGTGAATAGTGCTGCAATAAACATGAGAGTGCAGACATCTCTTCAAAATCCTGATTTTGATTGAGATAAATACCCAAATATGGAATTGCTGGATCATATGGTAGTTCTGTTTTTAATTTTTTGAAGAATTTCTGTCCTGTTTTTCATAGTGACTGCACCATTTTGCATTCTCAACAAAAGTGTGCAATTGTTCCAATTTCTCCACATCCTGGCCAAAATTTGTCAGCTTCTTGTTTGTTCAGAGAGTAAGTCTCATTTTAATGTTCTTACCACAGGAAAAAAATATAATTTTAAATAAATGAATGCGTGCTGAATTTGGCTTATTGCATGTATTCCTCCCGGCAGCTCTTTGAGCTCACTGGTCTTACACCCATTTTACAGATGAGGAAACTGAGACTCGGGAAGGAAAAGCAATTCACCCAAATGTACCCGCACAGGAAGCTGTAGAGCAGGGACAGAAACCCAAGTCTATCAGACTCCAGCAAGGGCTCAGCCTGGGGTTCATGAACCTGTAACCTAGGAGCAGTAAACTTGGATGAGAAAACAGATGCTTTCCTAATTATCCTAACATCCAACTGAAATGTAGCATTTCTTTCCATTATGAATGTAGGTAACAAACTGCAGTCGCGTCAGCAGCCCCGGGATGTTGTCACCAATTGGAATCAGAGACATTTTCATGTCCCATTACCTTTGTTGCAGATATCCTGAAATATCATTTACACTCATCACTGCCTTGAAATTACAATCGTAATAATGTGGCCTACCCGCCACCAGCTCTTGGTATGTGGTGTGTGAATAAAGACACACATGTATTGCTGTATCACAATTTGGCTTTGTAGTATCTAGTTTAACTATATTTCAGTGTAATCAGTTGCCTGAAATAAGCCAGACAGAAAAGATCCAGTACTGTATTGTTTCACTTATATATAGCATCTAAATAAATAACTAAGCTGAACTCATGGAAACAGAGTAGGAAAGTGGTTTCCAGGGCCTGGGAAGGGGGGAAACAGGGAGACATCAGTAAAAGGGTACAAACTTTCAGCTATAAAATGAATAAGGTCTGAGGGTCTAAGGGAAAACACGGCGACTACAGTTGATAACACTGTATTGTAGAATTGAAATTTTCTGAGAGAGTAGAACTTAAATGTCCTCACCAAAAAACAAAAAAATAAAAAAATAAAGGTAAATATGTGAGGTGATGGATGTGGTGATTAACTTAACAGGGAGAAAACCTTTCACAAAGTAAACGTATGTTAAATCATCACATTGTACACTTTAAATATATTACAATTTTATTTGTCAAGTATACCTCAATAAAGATTAATATATAGAGGAATATATATATTTGGTTCCCTTTGTAATTTTATGGATCTTATAGCAAAAAACAACTCAGAAGAGGCCCAGGCACAGAAAAGATAAAGAGCCAGGCTCGGCAGCCCGCTTGCTCTCTGACTGCCCAGCTGGAAATATCGGAAGGTTAGAGTTAGGAGGAACCCTGCGCAGTTCTCCTCTCTTTCAGGTGGGGACACCGAGGCCCAGCCTGGGAGACTGACCTGGCAGACACCCACAGGGGCTGGGGCTGGGTCTCAACTGGAATCCAGATTTTCCTCTTCCCGGTGCCTTTGCAGCTGAACCACACTGCCACCTAGGGGCACAAAGCGTTTCCAACCTGCCGCAGCCCGGAGCAGGTGGGCCCCAGCCCTAGGATGGGAAGCGTTTGTGCAGTGCACAAGGGCACTCGTTCACCGAGCTGCAGTGACTTGTGTTCACTCGTTCATGTGAAACAGCCACTTTTCACTCACACACTGCTGGTGGGGATGCAAATGAGTCTGACTACTTGAAAGGCAACTGGGCTGTGCCTAGTAACAGCGGGGGTGTGCATCCCATTTGACAGACTCGGCGCGCCAACGCACACCTGTGTACACCCCAGAACAGTGAGTCTCAACCCTGGATGCACATTCAAACTGCCTGGAAAGTTTTTATTTTATTTATTTAATGTTTTTTAATCCTTACCCGAGGATGTGATTATTGGTTTTAGAGAGAGGAAGGGGAGAGAAAGAGAGAGGTAGAGACAGAGACATTGAAGTGAGAGAGACATTCATTGGTTGGCTTCTGTACATGCCCCGACCAGGGATGAACCCAAAACCTAGGTATGTGCCCTGACCCACAATCAGCCCTGCAAATTTTGGTTCATGTGATGCACTCCAACCAACTGAGCCACGTGGCTGGAGTCTGCCTCAGAAGCTTCTACAGCCACTGGTGCTTACCTCCAAACCAACGAATTAAGAATCTTTGGGTGTGGAGCGCTGGCATGATCATAAAAGCTCCCCGCTGGTTCCGTCTGCAGCCCAGTGGACAACCACTGGCCTCAGGAATCTCTCCATGGAGGCATGAGGAAGGCCCATTGGTACACTCACTGAAGTGCTATTTGCAATAGCAAAAATGTGGACACAACCAAATGTTCGCCAACACAGAAGTCACTTGAAAAGAAAAGAGATGATGAAGTGCTACACAGAAGCTAAGATAAGTGAACTAGTTCTATATGTTTATCAGCAGAGGTCAGTCTCGGAAAAACACTGTCAGGTGAAAAAAATCAAGTTGCAAAATATACAATACAGCACGGTATGGCTTTGGGTTTTTAAAACAATACTAAAGATGCACATAGATGTTTTGTGAAAGTATTTTCAAGGTCCTCAAGGATACATACCATGTTCGAAACATGTTAGAGGTAAGCAGTGGAGATGGCAACTAAAGAGACTTCGTTTTGTATTCTTTTTTAAGGAGAAGAATATATTTTACACAAGCAATTAAATTTGATTCTAAAAATGAGTCCATTTTAAAATATTCCAGTGCCTCCTATGTGTTATACTGGATCTAGGGAAAGTGAACTCAAAAAGGAGACTTCACAGAAGATACAGTCCGCAGGAGGAGAAAGACAAGGCAAGGAGAACGCAGCGTTTCTGTCCTGGGATAGCAGAAGACTGCGGAAGATGCAAGGAGGACCTCCTAACTGTCCTGGTCAGTGACTGCTGCAAACTTTCTATGCTTAGTGGCATAAAATGGCCATTTATCATGCTGATGGACTCTTGGGGTAAACTGGGGATGTTCCATGATGTCTGGAGCTCAACTGAGAAGTCTAAAGGGTTGGGGATGACTAGGCAGCCATCTAGAATGATCTGGAAGGGTCCTCATTCACATCTGGTAGTTGGTGCTGGCTGTTGGCCAGGATTTGCACTGGGCCATTGTCCAGAGCACCTATAGGGCTCTCTCCAGGAATCCTCTCCCCATGGGCTAACTTGAGCTTCCTCACAGCATGGGACTGGGTCCCAAGAGAAGACGGAAGATGTGTAGTGTTACGCTCTAGCCTCAAGGGTCGCACAGCACCACTGCTGTTGCTCTCGTTGGATGGAAGCAGTCACCCAGCTATTCCCCAATCCAAGGGGGCAGGACATAAATCCCACCCCTCAGTGGGAGGAATGTCAAGGCCACCTTGTAAAAAGAAATGTGGGAGGAGAGACATTGTTACTGCCAACTTTGGAAAATACAAGCTGCTGCACAAGCCTGTTCCTTGGGGCAAAAGGGAGGGTGGCACCAGGCAGGGCTTCCTGGAAAAAGTGATGCCTCAGCTGATTCTTAAAGAATGACCAGGGATTGGTCTAGAAAGGGACAAGAAAGATCATTCCATGCAACCCCCTATCCCCAGGTACTGGTCCCAGACAATGCCCAAGAAATGGAGAGTCTCACCCTGGGTCCTGAGGACCCACACAGCCAGACCCTCACAGAACAGAGCTCCCAAGCATCAAGATCAAAGTCCTAGAGTAAAAAATGAGGGCATGGCTGCATAGCAGACTTAGAAAACTGGTCTTTGAGTTGGGCTGGAGGAAGCGATGAAAGATATGGCTGAAAAGTGGGCAGGGGCCAGATGGTAAGGAGTCTCTGCCAGGGGTGTCCCAACTTTTGGCGTCTCTGGGCCACACTGGAAGAAGAGCTAGTTGTCTTGAACTACACATTAAATACACTGCGACATGTAATCACAAAAAAATCTCACAATGTTTTAAGCATATTTACGATTTTGCGTTGGGCCACATTCATAGCCATCCTGGGAGGCATGCAGCCCACGGCCGCAGGTCGGACACCTCTGTAGGAAAACTCAGCAGACTGGGCATTGGGAGACCTGACTCATATTCCTCGTTGTGTTGCTAAGTAGCCTTAGGACCTTCATTCCCCTGAGCATCGGAACTTTATCTGTTAGAAGAGTAGGCCCTGTTAAGGCTTTTGGTCTTGACCCTTGGGGCAATGGGAGCCACTGAAGTACGCTGAGCAGGGGACTGTCACTGTCAGGTCACGCTGTATCCTCTTGGGTGGGGGATGGAGGGGAATAACAGAGGAAGCAGAGAGGCTAGGTAAGCAGCCACGGTAGTCACCAGGCGAGAGCTGATGGTGGTGGTGGAAGTGGAGAAAAGTGGACAGAGCCAAGAGATGCTTTGGAGAAAAACTGACAGGCCTGGTGACAGACTCTATCTGAGGAGCAAGGAGTCCAAGACTATGTCCCTTCAATTAAACAGCTTCTAGCCCTCTAGGGCCCAAACCTGGTGGCCCCATCCCAGGTCCATATCCTCGACATTTTCCCTGGTCCAGCACCCTCTGGATCAATAAAACTAGCTAAGTAAGGATAAATAAATGGCCTCAAAACTCACTGTCCTGCATGACACCCAGTGACAGTTGGTGGGAAACTGTATACATAGCTCCTGATTGGGTCTAATATCTTTGACATGCAGCGTCATGAATCAATTACTCTGAGCAACTCAAATTTAGCACCTTGACACCTCACCCCCTATGAATGTTCCTCCTTCTTTTCACGTATACTTCTTATCACTGAATAAATTATGAGCTGTTTGTTTATAGGAACCAGGATATTTTCATTAGTGATTAAAGAAGCAGATTTGCTCACCCCGTTAGCAGTGAGTCACACGTGATTTTCACAGGGACAGTATTGGGTTGAGATTAAGGGTCCCAATCCCCTACTCCTAGCTTAGAGCAGTCCAAGCTAGAGTGTCCCGCCCTGGGTCCTGGGGACCCACAAAGCCAGATCCTCTCAGAGCAGAGCTCCCAAGCATTGGCCATATTAGACACGCTGCTTCAGCCCACAGCTGTGTTATGAATGCTCATCCACGCTTCCCTCATTCAAGAACCAACCCTGGCCTGTGTGGCTCGGTTGGTTGGAATATCAGCTGTAACCGCAAGGGTGTGGGTTTGATTCCCAATCCTACCCTGCCCGCCCCTCTACATAGGCTGCAGATGGACACCCCAACCCAGGCCTTCTCATCAGCTCCTCCTTCCTCCAGTCTCGGGCCTGCATTGCAGTTTGGGAACATCCCCTGCCACTTCCTCTCCAAAGCCCCATGGGATCCAGCACCAGCTTGCAGTCCCACCCAACAGTCTGCTCCCTGTGGCATCACCACCCCCGCACCTCCCTTCTTCTAGACTGGGTTTGGGACTGGACAACTCCTGTACTGAAAAGAACCCAGCACCAGGTGAGGCACCCAGTTTGAATCTCAGATCTGACCCAATGAGCTGTGTGGTCTCCAGCAAGTCACTTCACCTCTCTGAGCCTGCCCTTTCAAACCTCTACACCATATTCACAACTGGACTTCAGATTTGATGTCCCAGTAGGCCATAAAAGACTCCTTGGCATCCCAGATCAGACTACAAAATTTTATTTCTTAGATTTTACATGCCCAGTGAGGGCAAATAAATACAAGGGGGGACCCAAAAAAAACCCAGAATTTATTTATGAAAAAATTGGGTGTTTATTCTGACATGTTTAAGCTTCAGTCGCCTCCAAAGTGCTCTCCATCAGATGCAATGCACCTGCAGCGGCATTTTTTCCATCACTCAAAACAGTTTTTGAGCTCATTGATTTTGATGCCTTTTAGTGCTTCTGCTGTTTTTTGTTTCACTTCCTCCACAACAGCAAAACATTTCCCTTTGAGGACTTTTTTCATCCAGGGAAACAAACAAAAAAACATCGCTCCGGGCAAGATCGGGTGAATGGAAAGGGTGGGGCACAGTGGTCACAATGTGTTTTGGGTCAAAAACTGCTGAACTCTCAGTGCAGTGTGGGCAGGTGCGCTCGTAAATCACCCACCATGAAATGGGCAAAGGCGTTGAAAGAGTCTTCAAAAAAATTCACTGAAGCCAAATGCAGCCTCTCACAACAGCAGCTGGTACACTGATAAAGGTGGGTTCCTAGGACACTCACCTAGTCGGGGAAGCTTCTACTACAAGGGGCCCGCCCTCCAGAAGATAATTCCCGGTTTTTTTGAGTCCCCCTACTTGCAGTCTTTATCTGTCCTATGTTGCCATGTTGAAAGAGGGTTCCTAACAGGCTCCAGCATCTGCAGGTAGGGTCCGTTAGCATAAGATCTAAGTCAATTAACTGAGGAGAGAAGCAAAGCCATACTGTCATTGGGATGGGTCCTCAAGTCCGCTGACCTCAGAGGCATCTAAGAAAAGGAAGCACATTTGCTTAAGGTCTTAAATCTCTTATATGTCAACAAAGCCACCTAATCATCCCAAGTAGATGTAGCAAGCCTTCCACAGGAGGCTAGAAGCTATCCAAGCAAAGAGAGGAAGGGGTGTGCAAGTATGTGCCAGGGCCTGGGGGTCAGAGGTCATGTACTTGCGAAGAGATGGATCTATTCTCAAGGCTGCAGGTACCTGCTAATCACGATGGCGTGCTTCCTACTCTGCTGCCTCCTCTGGCCTCTCCCCTGAACACCACACAGAGGATGTCCAGCTTGGCATCACAAACTCAAAGTGGTCAAAGTCAAGACTTGAGGTTTTTCTCCCTTCAATATGTTCCTTCTCCCCCGTTTTCTCACTTTCTTGGGTCAAGCATCTGACTTCAGAGTCTGTGCATTTAATCACCCCTGGTGAGTTTCCAGGCGGTTTGCTGCCAGCTGGCATGCCAACTTCAAAATCTCCCCAGTCCTCCAGGGATAGGGCTGGCATAATGGACAGAGAAGGACGTGGTGCACCTGGGACAAACTAGCCAACAGGGGTGGAGGTGAGAGTTGGGGGCAAAGCATGACCAACAAGAGGGAAGAAAAATTCAGGAGTCTGAAAAGTGATCCCTCCCAGAACAACTCTCAGAAGCCTCCTTAGAGTCTCCTAAACTCACAGGAGCCTAGTGGGAGTCCTGTGAAAATTTTTCTGTAGTTGTTATTGCTATTAAACAAAAACAAAGAACGTGCTATGATACAAGTCCAGAGGCATCCCACTAGCAAACAGAGCCCTAGGGGCAGGAAAAAGCCAGGAGTTAGCAGAAATCCTACAGAGGCCTTGCGACCTCCTCAGAAATGGGGTGAAGGCAAGAGCAGAAGAAGGGACATTCACAGAAATTTTACTGAGATCGGAAGGCACAAAAAGGCTCCCAGGTAACATATGGCTTACCTTAGGAAGTAATGGGGTAGGGAATAATAATATTAGAAATAGGGTATTAATATTAGAAACACTGGTAATAGGGGTGCTATAGACAAGTCCAAAAGTCTTTGCAATCAGCTAGAAAAATAAAAGCAAACTTGATACTCATTAAAAGGTAGTACCAGTTATTCTCATGTGTATGTGTATACATATAGATGTGCACATATGTTAGCACATATGATATGTATCAATATGTATATATGTGTATATCTGCATGATATATATCAGTGTGTATACATGCGTAGGCACACATATATGCATGTTGGTGTATATGATGCATATTGGTCTGTATATGTGTATATGTGTATATGACATTTCAGTGTGTGTGTATATATGTGTATCAGTGTGTATATGTATGGATGTATATACGTTTACATGTAAATTAGTATGTATAATATATACCAGTGTGTGTGTGTGTGTGTGTGTGTGTGTGTATAAAATACAGGGTGGGGCAAAAGTAGGTTTACAGTTCATATGGAAAATAATAAAATAATAAAAAATACAAGAATAAACTCTGTGTTTCACGTATTCACAGCTATAAACCTATTTTTCCCAACCCTGTATGGTATGTATCAGAATAACATCTCCAATTTGTTTCCTTAGAAATATTTTCCCACTGAAACTCAGCATAAATACAAATTCTCGAATTCAAACCTCTGAGGTTCATGAGGTTTCTCACAGGCCTGAGATACTTTCCTTCAAATTTAAGGCTTAACTAGACTTTGCAGCGGGGGTGGACTGGCTGGTGCTTCCCTCTGACACAGAGAGGACAGCAAGCCCCCTCACTCCAATAACCACAGGGTCAGCAGTGTTGACGGTTCCTGTGAAGGGAAGGGTGGGGCTGAGGGCAAGAAAAGACTGGGTGCCAGCACCCCCGACTCTCCACAGACCTGTGTGTCCCCGTGTTGCAGGTGGGGAAGTAGGCAAAGGGGTGTGCTCCATAGTGGATGTTAGGGGAAAAGGAGGGCTCTAGTTTGGGTGCCCCCCTAGTGAGGACAGCTGGTGCCTGTGTCTGTCTTGTTCACTGCAGCATCTCTACAGCCTAGCACAGGTACTCAAAATGTTTGTTGGAAAGATGGATGAATGGATGAATTGTCCTCCACACCTCAGGCCAAGTCTCTTTTGTCTCAAATCTAGTGACACGCCCACTTTCCTCCCTCCTCCCTCCTGCATTCTCCTCTCCACTCCACCCCACCCCACCCCCGCCCTCCACTGCACACCGGTCGCCGGCCCCCGGCCCCCCAGCGTCCGACTAACCTTATCCCCAGTCTGGTCTCTAGAACTCCGGGACCAATTTCCAGGACATTTGTGGTCCTGTGCTGCCACCTACAGGTATTTCTATGGTACTGCAGAGAGGAGCCCCGCCAACCCCGTTAGATATCAGGGAGTACTCACATATTTTCACATTATTCAGAAAGAGAAGATGAAGCTGAACCTGAAGAGACACTTGAGAAGGGCCTGGCAAAAACCACGGTATATCGGGGGGTGGTTTAGGTTTAGGATCTTTCAAAGAAAGAAAACACCGGGATACCTGAAGTGCACTGGGACCAGAAATACCAGGCAGGGACTGCAGACGCCATCAGGCAGAGCTCCAGAGGGCAGAGGCGGGGCACAATCAGAGGCGGAAGGCGCAGCTGTCTAGGACTCACAAGTTCACTACAAAACCCGGCAAGGTGTGTGTCCAGTTAGTGTTATTACTTAAACAAGAAAAGGGGATCTGCCAAGGCAGTTAGGAAACTCCCATAACAAAAGAGCAGAATAAACGGGCCTTGAAAAGGAGGAACAGGATAGTTCCCGTTCCAGGGAAGAACCCAGGAGCTGTTAATGGTTCCAACACCTTGACCCAGGGGTGTTTCCACACAAGAGGCAAATCCCTGCAGTGTAACTGGGACAGGCTGGTTTACACGGTCACCTCCAAGGTGGGCCCATAATGGGCGAGCCCAGAACTGGAAAAATGTCAAATAAAAGTTATTGCCCCACAGAAGACATGCTGAACAACCCAAAGCAACAGC
>PVJD01010578.1:0-52500 GCA_004026545.1 Mormoops blainvillei | reverse complement strand
AGAAGAGCCTTTTCCAGACACAGGGTAAAAAGAGAGAAGAAAACAAATGGAAAAAGCATCAGCTAATGAGCATGCTGAAATATGGGTCTGAGGAGGAAAGGAAAGGGAACAGATGCAATACAGTTTCAGACTAAACAATGACTTTTGCACACCCCCGAAACCATTTGATGGTAACAGATTTATATGACGTGGGGGTAAGATGGCTGGAAAAATGGAAGGATGAAGTGCTTTGCTCCAAATGATCTGGACAGATGTTTGCTGAGTTTGTTTACCTCAGATTTTCCTGTACCCAGTTAATGGGAGGGAATCAGTGTTCATGGGAGGAGGATTTCACCTGAATCTCATACAGCTGACATCTGTTAAAGTTAACAGACAAAAAGGCAGAGCTGCGAATGTTCTTTTAACTGGCACCTGAGAGTCTTTGTGGTAAACAAAATCGACACCAACTGCCAACACATGTGCTCCAGGTGACAGGCGTCCTGGCAGCTCCCAAACGCTCCGTCTTCCCTTCCGCTTGTCCCGTAGCTTCTGTACACGCCGTTCCCCGCCTCGGGACACTGCCCTTCCTGCGGGTTCTATGCACCCTCGTAACCCTGCCGGGGTGCCACCCAGGCTGAGCGGCAGTCTCAGGGCCCGGCTTCCAAGAGGCCTCCTTCCTGCTGAGCCGGCCCCGAGCCCCCACCCTCTCTGGAGGGTCCCACCGTCCCGCCATTGTTTCTTTACTATCTCCTCCTCCACGCAGGTGGGGCTCCTGTCTGCTGTCGCACAGTGTCTGGCACAGGCCACAATAAAAAACATTTGCTGAATGATGAAAAACTGGAAGAAAGAAATCTATGGCGGGGTGGTGTGGGGGTGGGGGGAGTGTCATTAATGACAACTGGAATGCAAACAAGTTCACACAAAACAGACAACGTATCTTTCCAGACTTGTGAATAAAAAGGGTTTTTGAAATCTCTAGTTGGCTAGATACACAAGGATCACAGAATGCTGAACCTGGTCACCTGGCCCATATTCTGTGCAAAGCAGGAAACAGTCATCTGCCTTGCACTGAGTCAAGCACATCGCTGACGCTCCCTTATCCTGGCAGACGCTTCTCCCTCAAGAGTCATAAACTGCATGCCTGTTTTTCTGCTGGAGGAGAACAGCACACAAATTACAGCGGGAATGTTTTCCTTCCACTCTCTCCCACTCATCATCCCCAAAAGATGCAAAGAAACGGGGGGGTTGGGGCTTCCTACCCAGAGCTGAGCGTTTTCATCCTTGGGGAAATGGAAGGTAGTCATATTCTGAAAGGTACAGCTTTCAGCCCTCCCTGCTCAACAGAGCATTTGCAGAGGGCATCGGACTAACTCGTAGCTCCCAAGGGCGTCTAGCAAGGGCTTGGCACACAGCGGACTCTCAAAGTATTTCATAATTGGTCTGTTACCAACATAAACCCGGTGGCAGCCTCACACCTTCACTTTCGAGGTCTCAGCCCCTTCCCTGAGATTCCCGTCAGATGGAAAGGGAACGATGTGCTTTTCGGAAGTCACCTTCAAAGCGAATTACGTCGACCAATTTCTATTACCAGAGCCATAAAGCTAGGGTCTGACCATTGCGGGAGGGCAGTCATTCCAGGGGCAAGAATGGCTACCTTGTGCTTACAGCAACGACACAGTGAAGACGGAAAAATATCATGAGAATTTTCAAACAGCTTTTCTTCCTGCGTAACAAGTTCACAGGCAGAGCAATGGACCATCAACGCCCACCTAACTGTGACAAGCGCAAAGGAAACTCCATCTTGAATGACTGGACAGGGAATACAGTTTCACCTGGTAAGCACGCCTGTCTAGTTTAGAGGCCATCCTCGCTCACATTCCAGCCCCTTCCTGGCATCCCTCTGGAGAATCGAGACAAGGGAAGGCCAAAAAAAAAAAGAGTATAGCTCCTCCTGATCACCCATAAAGGAAACTTCTAACAAACTAGCTTCCTTCAAACGTGTCCCTTTGTTCCCACTCCAAACCCAAACCCACGAGGAGAGAAAACAAGGAGGCCACTGTGATCACCACGGCTCTGACCTTTCAATGTTTAACCAGGGATCTATTTTTTTAAGGGCCAGATAAATAGGTAGGTGATTAGTTTTCAACATGAATCACAATATCCCCACAGTGAAATAATTCAATTAAATACTTAATGGCCTTTGGCTAGTTTGAGGCCCTGTTCCGTGCGGGCTTGTTAGCGCGGTAGGCTGAGGTCTCCCGAAAGAAGAAGAGATCAGCCCCCCCCCACCCCCCCCCCACCCCCGGGAGGAAAAGGAGCTTAGGGGAGGGCAGGTGGCCCCAAGCCTGGAGCTGGAAAACCAGGCGCGGGGACAGGAAGACCTGCATCGCAGCACTGGGTTTTGTCCTTCTGATCACATGGGTACAGAGGCCCTGGCCTCTTTACAGATGAGTCCTTATCACTTCTCCCAGGGAAGCCATCATTAACCCTTGGAGAGTCACAAAGATCTGCAAGCACGCTCTTGGCATTGAAGTGTCGGTTTCAGGTTTGGGTTAGGTTTTGTTTCTCCGGCTTTACTCTCTTAGTTAAGAAGACCCTCCCAGGTCACGAGAAATTAAGCGGAGGAGGCCAAAGAAAAAAGTCAGAGCACAGACAGTCCCTGCCCTGTAGGAGGCTAGGAACAAGTCCACGTACATGCCATTATCAGTCCTTCCCGAAGCTGAAGTCATGGGGATTACAGGAAGCATGCGAGAGCTACCTAATCCAGAGAACTGTTTCAGCGGAGGGATTCCAACAATAAAAGATTTCCCAAACTACTTGATTTAGCTGTTGCAGAGTGTGGTTACCGTATTGAAAATGTTTAACTCTGACTTCCCGTGTTGTCCTCTGAGCTCACACATTCTCCTTGTTACAAAGACCACCGGGGACTAGCGTACGTGCCTTCGTGTTCATGTGTATACATTTAACTTGTCCTATTTTCCTAGATAGTTGCCATCAAGGTATTGATCGGTCATCTTTGTTAGCCATGTTGAAAGACTACAATTACTGGAAAATGTGATTAGGCTCAGTTTTGTGAACACCACATTTTCTTTTTACCAAACATAAATAAATCTGGCACCCCAAAGAGCTGGGTGCTCTGACTCTCTCCCAGAACAACTCACCTGCACAGTGAACTTCGGCTGAATTAACAAGCTGGCCCCAAAGAGTAAAACTTATCAAATTAACCACCCAGGCTAAGCATTTGTTTTAAAGCCAAACGAAAACACAGAGCACCTAAAACGCGGAAGCACCTTCTGAAATAAAATTGCCCTGTTGCCCTTTCCTGGGAGGCAGGGAAATCGCTTCTTCTCTCCTCTGGGTGAATCGGTACGGGCTGGTTAGACTGCCCTACGACAAAGCGGGGAGATTCACTTGCAGTCCCCACTTGAGCCTGCTCGTCGGAACTCAAGCCTGTATTCGAGAAGGGCCGTCACTGTGCAAAGACCTGCGCGGGACAGGAGGAGAACAAGCCTGGCCCTGCCCTCAAGGCCTGCATCCCAGAGTGGAAGGGCCGGGCACACCTTCGCAGTGTTCACCAGGAGCCATACAAGGCTCCAAACCGCACTGTGTGCGGGTGGCAGAAGAGGGCGCGCCATCGTTTTAAGTAGGGCGGGGCCGCTACTGGAAGATTCTCTGCCCAGGTTGTAAATGGAGGGACGGTGAGGGCGTGGGCCCTAGTTCAGAGAGGAGGTGACCCAAAGGAGCCTAGACGCCCCAGTGGTGATGTGACAGAGAAAGAGAAAAGGAGGGAATGGGTACAGGAGAACAGCAGGGAGCAGTGTCTACTCAGCTTGAGAGCCTGAGAGCAGTAAACGGGGCAGGGTGAGGAACCAGAGGTTGGTCTGACATTCGAGGTGCAGGTGACCTCAACCGGGCGCTTCGTGAACAAACATGGAAATCAAGAGGAAGCAGTTTGGTTTGGCTGAGTCTCAGGTGGTACCAGCAGGAACAAATAACCCTGTATTGCACTAGGGACACTGATGGTGCTGAAATAAATGTCTGTTCAGATGAATGGAGACCAACTAGCAGACGGCGGGAGGACGAGACTGGAAGCTAATCCAAAGAGGTGGGTTTGCCCACAGTAGGGAGGCGTGGGCACGGGCATGAAGGAGGCCTGCAGACAAAGCTCTTTCCTACCCTCCACATCACAAATGGCAGATGTCTGGCAAATGCCTTGGAAACCTCCTGATGCTCAGCTCATTGCATTTGTTTCAGAGATAGATGCTGTAAACGACGTGCCCACGTTTCCCCAGCTACAGACTTCAGCAGCACGTGGCCCCCAGTCTGTCAGGGCCCGGATATGTGGAGTTCAGACCCAAATACGCAAATCACCCCGCACCAGGGAGATGGTTTTCTGGACAGGGCTTCGGGCTGCTTGGGAGGCAGAAGGAAGAGTGGGTGAGAGGGCCCTGTGTAAACGGGTGTCCTCTCTGTGGGGCAGCATGAGACTCGTGTCCCGGCTCTGCCTCCTGCTCATTACGTGACCCTGGGAAGGAGTTTTCTGAGCATCAGCGTGCTCATCTGTAGAGTGGGCCTCTCTTCCCGCCTCCGAAGGTTCTAGCTAAAAAACACAGGAGATGAGTCACGGGACAACACGCTACAAACTGTAAAAGCCCCCACAAAGCCAGGGTTTCTGGGCAAGTAGCAGAGCCCTTCTAGTCTTCGCACTGAACCTATCACAGTAGCTGTGAGTGACTCTTACTGGTAGGATTCCCGCCCAGAGAAATGAGGGCACGGCTGGGGCCTCGAGAATAACAGGAGCTGAGACGTGACCCAGGCCAGCACTTTCGGGCACAGGCTTTTGTGGCAGAGTCCAGTGGCATGGACCGTTTGCCGGCGAGGAACCTCTCCCCCCGAGGCAGCCCAGTGTTGGCCCTGGCAGAGAAGGCCGGGTAAGGCACCCCCTCACCCCCCGCCCCCAATAAAAACGGCAGCTTTGAGATCTTGGTGAAAGGGTTTCAGTGCTCCAGCTGTAGATTCGGCTACACTGCCTCCTTTAAACACATCTCGTTCCTTTTATTTCTCGATGAAGAGGCCCCAGGCACTGCGGATCAGGGAGGCTGCACATCCCTTTTCATGAGCAAACCCCCGAGCACAGCGACGCGTCACTCCAAGAAATCCAGATGGCAGGATTATATCCGTGCGGCGTCCTCACTGCCCCTCTGCACCACCCAGTTGGCTTATGGGGTCAACTCTGCCTAGTCTGCGACTTTGGCTTAAGCACAATGTGCACCTACTACGCACAGAGCCTGATAACAGCAGGGAGGGAGAGGCTGAGAGTATGGCTCCAGGGCCAGGTCTGCGAGGCCCAGCGCCAGGCAGACGAGGAGGAGGAGGAGGAGGAGGAGGAGGACAAAGAATAAAGGGGCCGGACGAAAGCGAGGCCGCAGCGAACGCGAAGGGCTGCGGGAGGAAGCTGTGTCCGCGTGGCTCTCCCCGTGCAGAGTTCTTTCTCACAACACGGAGCAGTCCTAGTGGCTCTGTGGCTCTTCTCTTGGGCTGCGCCTGCCCACCGACAGCTTTTCAGGTGTCTATTCTGCCAGGACCAGGCTGCTCAAGCTGAAAAACGACCCCCTAGTCAGGGCGGCCCCAGTCAGAAGGGCCTTGAGAAGTATTAAGTCCAGAAATAAGCAATCTCAGAGGCGGGGTGTGGGGACCTAGTGACATTTTTTTCCATAAGGCAGTTGGCTAGAAGGTACTCCCCCTGCCCTTGGAAAGGGGGCAATGACATGTTCCTGGTCACGGGACGTGGTCAGAAACGACCAGAGCTCAGCGAGGGCAGATCAGGGGACCCCTGCAAGTTTGGTCGGGGACACCTGGTTGCAAGTTTCTTCCCCTGGGTGTGACCCCAGCCTCTGCTCCAGGCGACAGGAGAGAAAGAAAGCAAGGGTCGTGTTGCCATGATGACGGTCGTAGCAACTGATGTCCGCTGCCCTGGTGCTAAGAAAGGTCTCCGGAGGCGTCTCCCGGTCACTGCGGCTGATGAGCCAGCAGTTCGCTCCCGGTCCCGCCCCACCCACGGGCTGGAAGGCAGCCTGTCAGAGGATATTGCTTCATCCAGACTCCTCTGCACATTCCCAATTACCAGGAAGCAGCTGCAGGGTCCATGCCAGCATTTGCACAGAGAAAAACTCCCAGGGCCTCAAAAGGCTGCCACCGCCACCTGGTTCTCAAAAGAGACAGTGAGGCTGCGCTCACCCGCTCCCACGCTCTCCTGGCGCCTCTGACCTTGGTGTCCTGACAGTGCCCTTGGGCTGTCCAAAGACCTGGAGGCATCTCACCCACCTGAATCCGGATCCATTAAGTTATTCAGCTGGCACTTGAAGGACGAGGGGTTGGCCACCAGGGAGAAGCCGGAGCTCCGTCACTACATCAGCAACGCTTACTGAGCACCACCGCATGCATTAGACACCCGAACCTTCCCTTTCCTGAACCCCCCAAGGCAGGTACCTCGACTTTATAAAGGAGGAGACTGAGGCTCACAGAGGTTAAGTCACTTGTCCACGGTGACAAAAGGAGAAGGGGTTGGGGGCAGAAGTCAAAGCAGGACTGTCAATCCTCATTCTCAACTCCTCCTCCGTAACAGAGAGCCACAGCCAAGAGGAAGAGGTGACGTGGGATCGGGAAAACAGAGGAGGATACCCGGAAAAATTCACAAAGAGGGAAGGCTGGGGTCAGAGCCTGGGCAGCACCATGGGTCCCCCGCGGACCGTCGCCTGGGGTTGATGCAAGGAGAGGCAGCTCAGGGTCGGGTAGGAGGGCGAGCTGCCTCAGGTGCCAGCCTGCGGCGTCTAAGCTTCTCTAGTCAATAAACAGGGAGCCAGGGAAAGACGCGCAGGGAAGCAATGGGAGCCCAACTTGGAAAGGAAACTGTGGCACTGCCATTTCCTCGAGACAGGCCCTTCCTACAGCTAGAACACTCGCTATGACGAGAAGGACAGAACAGCTTGCTCAAAGGGGCAGAAGCTAAAGGCCCGGCGGGGGGGAGGGGGCGCTTCGGTCACAGTCTGCAAGTCTGGACCTTAAGGCCTCAGCCTAGCTGCCCCTGGTCTTCTCACCTTCAGATCCCGTTCCCCAGAACACAGTGCCAATTATCTCTTCCAATTAAACCACCACCACAGGATATGAAGTCCAATGACACAAGCCAGCAGCAGGATGCCCGCCCAGCCCCAGGCTGGTATTTATGACCCTGATTAGCAGGAAGGCTCCGCCTCGTGCTCCCCACGGCGAACTCGCCTAAACAACTTGAAACTGCTGGTGAGCCCAGCAGGAGCCTCCGCCCCTGTCCCCGTCCCCCAGGGGCCGCCACGACAGGGGCTCTGGAAAAGGGCAGGAAGAGATGGATGGCAGAAACCGGAAAAGCCATGGCTCGCTCCCCTTCGAGTCCACTGTCCTGTGTGACAAGGCTTGCGGGGCACCAAAGTCAATGGTACCAATCCCGGAGGGGGTCCTTTCCCCACTGGCGAGAGTGCTATGCAGAAAATCCAAGTCGCAGGCATTTTATTAGCTAACAGCTTCCATCGATTGAATGTCTATGATGGGCAAGAAACTGTGAGAAGCGCTTTATATAATTTCACTTAATTCTCACGGCAACCCAGGGTCAAGACTTGTTACCTACCACTACTGTAAAGACAGAGAGATGTGCCACAGGTAGGTAAATCTAGGATTCAACCCCAAATGGTGTCTGGCTCCAAAGTCCGTACCTTAAGTGTCATTACACCATGGTACTCTTGGAGTGTAACATGCACAGGTTTTATGTAATCCTAAACTGTCTACAGGAAAATTTTATTCCCCAAGAAGGTCCCTGGGGAAAGGTGGGCAACGAGCTGGTAACGAGAGCTCACACACCAAGCATTCACAAGCCAGGCCCAGGGCTACACTCTGCACACACGTTAATTCATTTGAATTCTTCCAATAACCCTGTCATCACCCCCAGTTTACAGACGAGGAGAATGAGGCTCAGGGAGATAGATAGGGGTACTTAGCTCTAGAGGAACCTGAATCTGACACCCTTCGGTCTGATCTGAACACTGAACTACACTCTAGCTGAGTTTTGTGTAAGCCCCCCCCAAAACAGATGTCCTGTAGAGGTGCACGCATTGCCCGTGGCTGAGACAGCCAAGTGCCTCCAGTGCAGGGCCTCCTGCCCTGGTAGAGGCTAAGCAGGCACTGGCTCTATCCCAGCCCAGAGAGACGCAGCCTTCACCTCAGCCCGCTTGACGAGAGGGTCCTTTCTCTCAGACGCCACGCAGCAAGGCCTCCCCTACACCCTGGAAAAATAATGGGTCTCCCTAAGCAAACTGTCCAAACAATAAAATGCCCCCTTTCTGGGTAGTCCTAGTTTTCATCGTCATCATTTCTATCTGCAACCTTTTAAACACATTACACACATCAAGCCTTCTGAAACAGAGCCTCCCTCCCCGTGCGCACAAACTCATCCTTCAAAGAGCTGACTGGGTGAGGACAGGCGTGGGAAGGCCACGCTCGCTGCTGCGGTGCCTGCTGGCAGAGCCCTGTCTGAGGCTCGCTTGAAATACCTCATCTGCTCTGAGAATACGATTCCTCCTGTAACTGCTTAGAACGGCTAGATCAAACACCTTTAATAAACATCCCAGGAATGATGGCCAAGGGAGAGACCACCTTCAAAGGTGAGTTGTTTACCCCCAGGGCCCAAAGAGGACGTGGACCCCAAGGCCTTACTTGAGCTCCACCCAAAGCTATAGGTAAGTCATCCATCAACAAAGCCGTCAACAGACATGTGGACCCATATGACACAGACGGCTGTCCCGACACAGGGATAAAGGTGACATGGGGTTGGAGCAGGAACAGAGGCAAGAACTGCAAGAGGAGGAGAAAGGTCTGGGAAAAAAAGATGATGAGAGAGGCCACTGGAATTTTTCATTGTTTTGACTTATAAAGATTTCACACGTATGATCTCAATTCTCACAGCAATACTATGGAAGCGAAGGGGCAAATAATAAGTGCTCTCTTGGTTTACAAACCCTGGAAGTGAGATTCAAAGAAAGGAAGCCACATGCCTGGTGGTGCAGACACTTGCAACACAGTGGGTCCCAGAGACCAGCAGCAAGACCTGGGAGTCCCCCTCCAGGCCTCCTACACTTCGGTAGGACCCTGGGTGAGTCACGGACGATTTAAAGTTCACATTCGACAAGCACTGGTCTAGTGCACAGGTTTGGGGGTCAGACAAATCTAGTGCTTACTTGCTACGTGACCTGGAGCGAGTGGTGTAGCCCAGCAGGTCTGAACACTCATCTGTAACGTGGTACTTAGAGACAGGGTAGTTTTGGGAAGTAAAAAAAAAAAAAAAAAGCACATAAAGCATTTAGCATAAAATCTGGTACGAGAAAGAGAAGAGAAAGAGAAGAGAAAAGAGAAGGGAAGAGAAGAAGAGAAAAGAGAAAGATTGCCAGTAGGCCCTGTTATCATCAACATTTAAAGTTAGAACTCAAGTCTCAGATCCCGCCCCCCATAACTGTCACCATCCTAGAAACCTTTGACCATGGCACTCCAGAACCTTGGGTGTGTTGCAATGCTCGTCAGCCACCAGTGTGTTCTTAGCACACAATTTAACAGTGCATCATCACCAAGAGAAAGCCGCCAAGCACACTCAGAGCCAAAGACTCACACGTGTCACGAAAGGAAAATAATGACTAATGGAGGCACTTAAACATTTCACCAGCCAGCACCCCAAGGCTTCGCCCTTGAGCCTAAGGCACCTCACACACTCTAGATGCTGAAGTCAAAGTCAAGGGAGCTGGGGACGAGGACAAGCCAGGCCTTCTGGGCTCCGACTCCAGGCAGACTCCGAGCGGAAAGTCCCTGAGGACGGCACACACCAAAAGTCACTACCTTGACCCAAGAATCTCCCCAACGATACAAAATGTACTTTCCATCCACATCGAGCACACAGATTTCACAGCAGGTGGGGCCTTTTGGATACATGCACCGTAAAGTCAAGGTCTACACACCAGGGGCCCAGCGCCTCTGCAGAGGTCAGGCCGTGTCCTGGCCGGCCTGCCGCTAGCCTATCATAGCCCTGCTTTCCCTCTACGCCCCAGGGCCTGGTCAGCGGTTTCCTGCCCCTCACACATCCCCAGGTTTACAGCTGCCTAAGATGTCTCTGGCCCCGTACTGTCTGTCCGCTGTGCTCCCAAAGCCACCGTTCAGGCTCTTATCATGAAAGCCCTCAGGTCTGCCAGAGTCTGTCACCCCACAGCTCACACATTAGGGTCCCTGCCTCAGTCAGCCTCCGGGAGCAGACCTGACCCCCTGTGACTCTACTCTACGGTCGAGAGAATAAAACCCCTAGTCCTCCAAAGTTGGGGGTAGCCAAGTGGAGGGTCCCATCACTGCCCGCTCCCAGGCTTCTGTTGCAGCTGCTGGGATAACAGAGATCTGGCCTTGGCTGGCGATGGCTGCTGTCTGTCCGGCTTGGTTTTAACAGAAAGCAAAGAGAACAGAAGAGGCCAGGGGCCAGGCTCCCCGAGCTGCCTCTCATTGGCACGCACTAGCCACAAACAAAAAGACGCACCTTGCTACGGACTGGGAATTTCTCCAGCCAGATGGTTGTCTTAGGAGGCAACACTTTAAGGAAACTATTGTTGGTCCAAACCTTTTGAGAACTCATATGTAGAACAGTATCCACAAGTTGGTTTATAAGTAACTGAAGAAAGGCAGTTTTCTGTGATTACTTCAGAATCAAATGCTTTTTCTGATTATAAACAGTGCTGAACAGCTTTGCCACTGACCCTGGTCCCAGGACTTGGCTCAATCTCCTATTCCTAAAAGGAAAAATTAGGTCCACTCTCAGTGGGCAAAAATTTCCCACGATACATGGTTTTAAAAATAATGTTTGTTGATTTTAATTCGACAGTGTGTAAAGTTCAAATGGTGTTCTAAAAGAGACTTCTCCAAAAGTTCCAAGTGGCCACATTGATGGAGTAAGTGGAATTAGCCTCCAAAATTAATTAATATAATTACTTCTCTCACACGTCAAGCTGTGATCCAGATCCAAATTTATATATTAAAGTATAAATCAATCAAAATGACAAAATGGCAATGACCTTCTGTAGGGACCTTCCCTTGAAACCAGTAAGAAGGGTAACACACAGTAGTCCTTCCATGTCCACGGTTTCTGTTACCCATTGTCAGCTGCAGTCCAAAAACATTAAGCGGTAAATTCCAGAAATAAACAATTCATACATTTTAAATCATACACCATTTGTGAATATCGTGATGAAATCTTAGGCCATCCAGCTCCATCCAGCCCGGGACGTGAATTATCCCCTTTGATAGGGGAACTCAAGCTGTAGTTATAGTTGATAAGCTTATTAAGTGACTGATGCATGTAGAAAGCTTCTCCAAGAACTGGAATCCATGACCTATGTGACTTCAGGAGGTAACAAGCAATTCAACCTTTGTGCCCCAGGGGGTCTGAATGTCTGGATGTCATGATGCAGACAAAGAAATACTAAGAAAATTGCCACCAGACTGTAACCCTTATCTCATTAACCTTTTTTCCAAACCCCTTACCTACCCTTTTCCTCTCTTTATAAAAAGGTCAGCTTGACCACCCGGCTAGTGTAGCTCAGTGGATTGAGTGTTGGCCTGCGAACCCAAGGGTTACCAGTTCAATTCCCCAGTCAGGACACATGCCTGGGTTGCAGGCCAGGTCCCCAGTAGGTGGCGTGCGAGAGGCAACCACACATTGATGTTTCTCTCCCTCTCTTTCTCTCTCCCTTCCTCTCTGTCTAAAAATAAAATAAATAAAACATTTTAATAAATAAAAAATAAATAAAAAGGTCAGCTTGAGATGAGATGTGAAGACAGATTTTAGGGCACATAACCCACCAGATGGCCCGCATCTGAATAACATGCCCATAAAGGTTCAACCCTTGTCTCTACTTATTGGTTCTGGTGGTGATAGGCAGCACGAACGCCAACTTTTCCAGTATCACTTTGTCCAGCATCTCCACACTGTACACGCTCCCCACCCACTAGTCACTCGGCCACCGTCTCAGTTATCGCACTGAGTGTCGCGGTTACAATGCTCGTGTTCAACAGCCCTCACGAGAGCCTAACGCTAGGTTAGAGTGCTCACACCATTCACCTCACACCATTCATCCCGCCACGTAGGCACTGTACATCGTCTCACATCACAGGAAGGCTGAGGACAGTACAATGAGATACTTTGAGAGAGACCATATTCACATAACTTTTATTATAGTATATTGCTCTAATTATTCTATTATTAGTTATTGTTGTTAATTTCTTCCTGTATAAATTAAGCTTCATCGTAGGTATGCACGTATAGGAAAGAACACAGTATACATAGGGTTCAATACAGTCCACTCGGTCAGACCTCCACAGGGGATCTTGAAATGCAACCCCCAAGGACAAGGGGAGGCTACTGTATAAACCCTATTTTAAATAAGATATAAAGTCCCAACTCCCCCCGCATCCCCAGAGAGAGGCGATCTGTCCCTGGGAACAACCCCTTGCACCACAGTGGTTAATGACACTTGGAAGATGCCAGTCCTCGGCCTGATTTGGGTCAGCTGACTAGAGCAGCGAGCCTTTCAATTTCCTGGATCTAAATCCCTGTCCTCATTGTTGCTAAAAACAACCAGCAGATGTGCCGTCCATGCCCCTCGTACTCAAGTCCTGGTCCCTGAATCAACAGGAGCAGCATCTGCACCCCCCCCGCCCCCGCAAACGAGACTCGCTGAATCAGAATCTGCGCTTCACAAAATCCCAAGTGGCCCCAGTGCACATCGGAGGCGAGAAGTCCATGTGATAACAGACAGACAGCAAATGATTTTCGAAAGCCCTTATAGTGAATTTCTTGTTTTTATATAATAATGTACCCTCCTCTGACTGCTTCCTCACCTACCAGGAGGGGTCACCGTACCTTCTCCGGGGCTTTTCTAAGGTAGCACCTGAATGCCTCACTCGAAGCCTGGAATGGAAAAGGTGCTCAGCGCCCCCCTTCCCACCCCACTTACCCTGTAAACATCACTTCCCTCCTCTTTCCATGCTTCCCATAAGTAAGCCTCCCTTGGGGGTGAAAAAAGATAACAGAAAACTAAGAAATTTGAGAGAAAAAAAGGAAGAAGACAAACGCAGAGAACAAGACACACAGGACAGAGCTACTCTAGGTCCCCTTGGGAAACAAACCATGAGGTAAGAGAATGCGCACAGAGAGGCTGCCGGCGGGGTCCCCTCTTCAGAGAGCAGGTGGGCTACACTCAGTCCTAGGAATAAGGCTGCAGCCCCTGACGTTTAAGATGACTTGGGACTTCTTCGCTCCAAAGCCCAGCTGTAAATTTACATGTAAACAGAGGCATCTGTAATGTTTGACTAACCCAGCCAAATGCCGGAACGCCTCTGTCTTCCCATAAAATCCCCCATGTTCCACCCCCCACCCCTCATCCAGGGCACTGAATATCCTTACCACAGCTCCCAGGTCACCCCTGCCCTGCCACGCTTAGTTGCTTCAGGCTAAGGCGACAGCTTGTTCTCTTCCCACCCTCCGCAGCCCTGCCGGAGCTGGGAGATGGGGCGCTTGGCCACCGATTGCTGTTGCGTGGGTGTCCAGGGCTGGGAGGGCCTTGGACACAACTGCCCTATTTCGAGGTGAACTCCACTTATTTTAGGGTTCCCTAATTTCTACTTCATTAGAATGCCATCATGCTTTCTTTCTGGTTGCTAAATAAAAATGAGAAAGGTTACATACATTGTCTCAGTATTCTCTCCTAGGCCAAAAAATGCCCTGCTACATACACCAAGTTCACCTGCATGAGTCCCTGAGGAAGGCCATGAACACTCTAAGGTTAAAGCCCAGAGGTGGGGTCTGTCTGCCAGACCCCTAGGGTTCTGAGCACGAAGCCCTAAGCAGCCCCAGGCCCCGACTCCTGGGTTTAATCGCAGCTACTGCCAGATTGCTTGCTTTCATTTTTATCAAACATGTGTGGAGACTCCCAATACTAGGATAATGTAACAAAGGTCATTAACTCAGGCAGCTTACATTCAAAGAGTTTTCCAAAGGGCAGCCCATGTGACACGATCCGTCTGACAGCTCTGACACATTCAGCTTCATGTGCCTGAGAGCCCTCCCTGCTCGCTTGGCTGTGATCACTGAGGCCTTGTGGTCCTCGCTGTGCAAATGCATCCAGCTGTCCATCAGATCTCACAGGTCGAGAGCCTCCAAGATTTCAGAAAGCACCAACGCAGGAGAGGGTGCCCTGGCGGAGGGGCTGCTTCACGCCCTGGTGCATGAAACTCTGCCCTGGCGTGACCTTGCACAATGACCTTAGAGCTTCTTTAGAGGGACCGACAGTCAGCATTTGCTATAGGCAGGTGGCCAACAGCAAATGACTCCATCGACTTCATCATCCCTCAGGCCCCCTCTTGCTCACATCATTTAAAATTCAAAAACATAAAGCTCTGAACTAAGAGGGGGCTCTCCTCCAGCATCCACGGGAACGACAACAGAAGGAATGGTTTTTTAAATCTCCCGCTGTGTGCCCTGTATCTTATACGGCCCCGACTCTGATATCATACGGACCCAGGAAGTTAGACCCTCACCCCAGGAGATCAGGAACCTGTGGTCCTGCTAAGCTCAGAACTGTCCCCTGTGAAGCAAGAGCACTTGTTTGTGATTTTCTAAAGAGCTGTCTTGCTCCCTCCAAAGAGTTCAGATAAGACGCCCAGATTTTTTCAAGAATTTATCTATCAATCCAGTCCTTCTCAAGGTTATGCTCTGTGGGAGGGAACAGGGAAATGGGGTGGTAACTAGAAAAGGAACAGAATCAAGACAGGTTTCAGAGGGTGACGTTAAAGAATCTGTACACTCACAGCGAGCCCTGAGTGAGGGGCGTACCTGGTGAGACGCCTGAAGAGGCTGCGGCGGGGGATGCCACCCCGAGGCGGACTCCCCCCCCACCTCCCCAGAGAAGGGAGAAGGAGAACGCAAGACTCTGATGGGGCTGCTAGGGCCCTTGGTACCAGAAGAGGGGCACTAGCCACCTGCATGAATGCAGGAGGCGGGGGTCAGATCGCATGCACGCACCGGGCCTTGGCCCAGCTGCTGTTTCATGCTGGGCCCTGCGGGAGACAGGCGGTCGTCTCCATTCACATCCTGGCAGGAATGGAATTTATGTGTCATACTTGGGCCTCAGGGTCTTCATCCAAAGCCACATTCTTCTGATGGGTCTTTTCAGTGAAGGGGCTATCTGCATACATTAGCATACATTTCAGATGTATGCACTTGCCAGTTGGTTGATTTCATCCAAACGTCTGCTGCACCCAGGTGTGCAAGTTGCTATGCGAACATAAGGCCAATTCAGTCTGAACTTGCCCTCGAAGTGCACTCTCAAAGGCGGCTTATACGCAAGTCGGAAAAAGTAAGGTGAAACTGGTTTGGGAGTTTACAGGAGGTAGATCAATTTCAGTTGGGAATATGATAGCACATCCCAAATTTTACTGTACATAGTAGGAATCACCTGAGAATCTTTTCCTCTGGTGTCTTTCTATCTCATAAAATTCTGTGATTCCTTTGTCTTTTTAGGACAGATGATACTGACTTCCTTTACGGTACTACCTTTTAAGTCAGAGAATGTAGTCTTCGACAATAAACCTAATAAAGATGGTAATCATAATTCTTTTAACTTATCAGAAAGATCCAAGGATATTTCAGACGTCATGATGACTGCAAAAGGTTTAAAGCTTGCACACTGTTTCCCAATTTAAGGGCATTCTCTTCAACCAATGGAGAAGATGTAGACACTTTCACTTCAACCAAGTGTCTGTGATCAAATCCACCACCTCAGACTGGTCCCACCCTAGAATTCAGTAATATTGCTGAATGGGGCTTCAAAGGAAGCCTAAATCATCCAAAAATAAGGCCGGAATGAGAAGAGTCCCATCTGAAACAGCAAAGGGGATCATGCTCAGGCATTCTACTTCGAAAGTTCCTTCCTGGGCAGAGCTCCGTGGGTGCCCTCCGGAACACAATCAGGAGACTGCGGGGTCTGTGCTGGGGCAAGCAGACACCTGCCCCCCTCACGTCCTCAGAGCAGGGCCGTCTCCCCGGAACTCCAGGAGGAGAGACAGGGCCACAGAGCTAATTACCGCCACTCAAGCACGAAGCCGACATATCCCTGAAATGCTTCCCTTTTAATAACCTAAGAGTTTAAAATTGTCACCCGTCACAGGCATACGTATCTCCTACAACTCTGGTCAGGACCCACGAGGGTGACAAGAAGCCTGCGGCCACAAAAGAATGGGGAGCAGAAGAGGATGCTTTTGTTAATCACTAGTAATTCGTGCTATCATGTTACAAGCAAACAAATGATAGAGATCATTTTGAAAATACAGAAACGGTCCCCAAGAAGTAAAGAATTGTCATTAACTGTGGGAGGCCAGTGTGAATTCATCAAAAGGCTAACCTGGCAAGTGTGAACTATGCATTGTCATAACCAAAGGAAAAAGGACTTCCAGTTTTCAATGCCTGTATATAGTTGGAATGAGCTAAGCTAAGAAGGCGGGGGCAAGCGGAGGTCCTGGGACACCTGCTTTATGAAGATGTAAAATTCTCACAGAGGGGTATAAACAGCTCCTCGAAACTGCTATAAAAGCATGACCTTACTACTACACAGGCAATCGTCCTGATAGTATTCACATGCTTCGGTTTCTCTTCTCTACGGTGTTGAGACTGTTACAGCCCAAATGTTCATAAACTTGGGATGCGGAAAGCCTAATCTAAGAAAGAGTTTTACTAAACTTCTTGCCCCAATAACTAATAATCATAATAGTCAATCAGGTAAGTGCTATAAAGACAAGCCAATATAATGAGCCTATCACATGCAGGTGACATTTAATGAGCTAAACGGACACTGTTTACTAGCTGGACCCCCCTGCTGTCGTGCTGGGGAGGAGCTGTCCCTACCATTTTACAGATGAGGGAACTGGGTGGTTTCCCTTGGGGCTCACAGCTGGTAGCTGGGTCAAGCTGGGATAAGAACACTGATCTCTTGACAGTGCCCTCCAGCCCACTCACTGTTCTATCACACCCCCCACCCCGCCCCCACCTATTTCCCACCAAGCAGCAGGCGGTGAGGCCATGAAATGTAGTGACTCTGGTTCACTAGAAAGACCGTCCTGTCTGACAGGACAGTTGCTTGATTATTTTAAGAAGTCAGAGCAGGTGAGGACTCAGAAATTATATATACACACCTTAACCAATTTACTTTAACTTAAAACATTCATTCCTCAATCTTATGATGAAGAGCTAAGGCCTTTTCTTCACAGTATGTATCTGCCGATTAAGGTTCTGTGGTCTTTCTAGCAAAAACCACACCCCACCATGTCCAACTTCAGGTTCCTTCAAGGGGAGCTTCACTACTTGCAAAGAGAAGAATCCTCCTAGAGTTGAACCACCACCCCCCTCTTTGTTTATTCCAGTGTATTTCAACCACAGGTAAAACACTAGGAATTTCTTTCATACTGTTTTTCAAGTCTTCCTGAAACACCTAATGTAGTTTTCAGAAAAAGAACTTCTCTTTTCATACTCAAATGTCATCTGTTGCAAAAAGAAGTTCTGGAGAAAAAAGAAACAACTGATCATCAGTAAGCACCGCACTCATCTGGACACAGAGGCAGAGCGGGGAGACAGGCCAAAGAACAATCACCGTGCCCTGCCCCCCAATGGGGAACAGAGAGCCACAGTCACTGGCCTGCAGGCCGCCTGGAGGCCAGTGAGGAGAGCTTCTGTTACATACACACACCTGTAAGCACCGTGGGGGGAAAACACAGCAGTGCGAGAATAGAAGAAAAGGTGAGGCCCAACAAACGTGTTCAGATGACCATGACTTGAGCAAGTCCCAGATCTCTCTGAACCTCAATTCCTGTAATGAACGGTTAAAACAATGCTCCTTGCCCCAGCTGGTATGGCTCAGTGAATTGACGTCGGCCTGCAAACCAAAGGGTCACCGGTTCAATTCCCCAGCCAGGGCACATGCCTGGGTTGTGGGTCAGGTCCTCGGTAGGGGGCGCATGAGAGGCAAGCACACATTGATGTTTCTCTCCCTTTCTTCCTCCCTTTCCCTCTAAAAATTAAAAAAAAAAAAATCTTAAAAAGAAAAAAGTGTTCCTTATGCAGCTGCTGCAAAAATTCAATCAGAATATGTAGAAAGTACTCAGACCCGCCCTTAGAAGACAACTGCTCAACGAACATAAATTCCTTCCTTGCCTTATGTACCTTCCTCCCACAATGCCTGGCAGCACCCACCAAAGTCGAAAGCCCTGAAGATGGATGGATAGACAGATGGACGGATGAATGAGCAACTGGTCTGGTGGAAGAACTCTAAACACCCTTCGGTTTAGTAACTTGCTTGGCTCAAATGGCCCAAACAAGTAAATCAAAAAGCTGCATCCTGAATGAGAGTTTTCCCTACCCAAAGATGAATGAATTCTGATTTTACCAACAAGCATGGAGAGAACAGAGTTGGGATAAAAGGAAAAAAGACAAGCAGGAAAGAATTTAAGTATTGGTCTGGAATGTTAAACAGAGCAACTGCCTCATTGGTGGATAAATCTTTTCTTCTTCCCTCTTCCTTCCAGTCATTGTCACTGAGAATGAGGCTACATTAGCATGGGTGTGGTTTTCTTTTTCAAGGTGCAGAAGGACGAATAGTCAGCTAAATCCGGCAAAACAGGTCGATTATTCACATTTAGTTTTCAATGAATAGAAAGCCTCAGAAAGTTAAACGGGAATTAGTTCCAGAAGGATAACCACGTGGTTTGGTTTCGAGTACTTAGCATTTCATAAAGTGCGCCGTTACCTGGGAAGACGTCGCAACGTGGCAGTGACACGGGTGTGGAATGCACGCTTTCAACGGCGGCAGCAACAGGAATGGAAAACGGCAGACACAGAAAGCCCTCAGCTCAGCACGTCTTCAGATTTTTTTTTTTAGTGCATTAATCACAGCAGATAAAGCTTTCACTCACTCTGTAGAATTTTTTTGTTTACAAAAGCTCCAAGTGCTAAGAAGATACACCCAAAACCTGGGGAGGGGACACTGGACTCTGGGAAGAAAAACATCTCCGTTTGAAAGCAGAGCCGAAAGTCTATGCAGCCTTCTCAGGCAGTTCAAGCTGATCCCCATCCTCCTTCCAACAACCTGTCTTCGGGGGCCCAACGAAACTGTGAAACTATTATACCCCCAGGTATATCCTCGGCTTGAAATATAAGCATTAACTCACCCAATTTGGAAATGTGAGTCTCTTAAGACAGTCTCCCTTTCCTTGTGTTCTTTCGAGACAACATGAACACAGTCAATGGCCTCTGTTTCTCTAAGCCTCAGTTTGCACACCAGTGAAATGGAAATGGAGTAGAACCTATTTCAGTTAGCTGCTGGGAGAAGGTAAGATACAAAACAGATTCGGTGTATCCTGTACAGAAAAGCCACCACTCAAAGGAGCTGCTCTCATTCTTCTGTTCTACATAATTACCGAAAAGAAAAATAAAGGTAGGGGAAGGATCTTTGATCAGTGAAATTGGCAGAGTGACAAAAACACTGCTAACACCTGGTGTTAATGAGACAGCATACATGTTTTATAACCTACTGGGCTATAGCTAATCGCTATGTTCAACATGTTAAAAAAAAAAACTGCGCCATTACACATATCTTCTTTAAATAAAAGGAACTTATGCACATTTTCAAGAACTACCTCAAACTGTAACTACATTTCATACTATTTATGTTTTACATGTGTTATGTAATTTATGTCTGAATACATCTAGATTTGGGGTCTTTTGTGTAATAGGATTTTTTGGGCCTTTATTAGATATCAAAGTTTCTGTGTTTATCAGTTTTTATCCTCAACAAGCAGGTTCTAATACACAAAGAAAGGTATGTACGTGGTGGGGGTGGTGAAGTGATACCATTCCTTCTATCCCCATTATCATGTATTAGCTAATTTCGAAAGTACTGAGAGAGAAACAATTTTTCACTTCTTCATATTGTTCAGTCGATCAGCTGTAAAAATGAGGCAATTCTACAAGTTTTCTGAAATATGATTAAACACGCACATATTGATAACAGAACACAGAATCAAGGCTTAAGGTCACATACACTGAAATCCACTGTAAATAAAGTTTTATTAAAACACAGCCAAGCCCATCCATTTCCCTACTTTCTATGGCTACTTTCGCTCTATAACGGCAGAGCTGAACAGCTGCAATGAAGATACCATGACTCTCAAAGTCTCAAATAGTTGCTCTGTGGCCTACACAGAAAACGTTTGCCCTAAATAGCACAAAGCGTTTAAACCGCAAGGAGTTACACAACATTATCAGCAGGAAGCAGCCTCGTACCCGTGGTTCCATGTGGTACAATGGACAGAGGGGATGGGGCTCCGAGACAGGGCTGTGCTTCTCACCAGCTTTCATGACAACGGCATGACCTGGCAGTCCTCAGCTCCCCTGGCTGCACAGTTGGGGTGTCCATACCCATGTTGCCAGGCTGTCGTGAGCAGCAGACACGAAGGCATATTTAAAACCCCCTAGAACCGAGCCTGGTATTCCTCAACGGGCCCCATTCATACTAGTGATCCGCCACCTACGCTTCACCAGCCATGGTTACCTGAGTAAAGAATTTAGTACTAAAATGAATCATTGGGACACCCACCTCCAGCTATTATGATGCCTATCGCTATGATCTTGACAGGATCACGGCACTATAATCCAAAGAAAGGATGCGATGCTCTATCTTTGAGTCACAGAAAGTTAAGGCTCAGGAATTTGTTCTTGAGCCTGGGGAAAAAAATACTGTGAACTGTTTCAGGATGCAATCTTTGAATGTCGAGTTTAAGGCCTCCTCCTGGATATGAAAGAGACCCAGGGCTTAGCCATGCAGGGTCTGACTTTGCACACTTGTGTTTAACCTTAACTAACAGACAGCATATGACCCAACCACTCCACGGACCAGCCAGAGCTGTAAAGAGATCATGTATAAAGCCCTGGCTGGCATGGCTCAGTGGGCTGAGCACTGGCCTGCGAACCGTAAGGGTCGCTGGTTCGATTCCCCTCTCAGGGCACATGC
Source organism: Mormoops blainvillei (assembly GCA_004026545.1). Classification (NCBI taxonomy): domain Eukaryota; kingdom Metazoa; phylum Chordata; class Mammalia; order Chiroptera; family Mormoopidae; genus Mormoops; species Mormoops blainvillei. The sequence goes on along the minus strand of PVJD01010578.1, from coordinate 31,357 downwards.
CTGGGTTGTGGCCCAGGTCTCCAGTGGGGGGCGCACGAGAGGTAACCACACATTGACGTTTCTCTCCCTTTCTCTCTCCCTTCCCCTCTGTCTAAAAATAATAAATAAAATCTTTAAAAAAGAGAGATTATGTGTAAAGGGCTATGAAATTACACTCCTGCTGCTTTGTGCTGACAGGCGGGGTGACTCCATCTGGAGCACACAGCAAGGACAAGGAACCAGACCATCCGAACGTGGTACAAGGCAGGTGACGACATGATTAAATTATGACAATGTCCTAAGTCACGGGCAGCCACATCTCCGCACCCCCATGTCCTCCCCCTCTTCTTCTCTGATGTTTGCAAACCACAACCAAGCTTCGCCTTGGACAGTAATGCCGCAGTCCCCTGCCTTAGGGCAGCTGATCCTGACGAGGTGGGCTGGGTAGGGTCTGGGTGTCAGTTTTACAGTTGGGGGAACTGAGGTTCGAACAGAAAGGAGGTGCGGCCCGGTAGGGAGGTCACAGCTCTCTGACCTACTCACCACTCCCTACCCACCCCAGAGCCCAGCATGTCCTTGGTCGTTAACGCAGGTGCTCAGTGAACAGCTGCTCAGGGCTTACGCCCAAATCCCAACACGTCCATCCACTAGCCATTAATCTTGGGGATGTCAATTTACCCTTCTCTCACCAGGTTCGTCCATCTGTGAAAAGGAAGTAACAGTAACCGACCACACCGCGGTGTTGTGGGGCCTAAATGAGCTAATACATGTAAAGAGCTTGAGCAGGGGCTGCATGAGCTGTTCACAAAGGACGGCTGCTGGCATTTGCTGAATGGAATCTGCCTGGCTTTACGCCAGATCTTTGGACCACTTTTTGCTCCTCATTTGCACAGTCATTCCCCAAACATGCACACAGCAATTTTTAAAATTTTAACCTGAGAAAGGCCACCTCCTAGGATGTCAGTCTGAAAGCACCAGGTAACAAGAGGCTTTTTCAAAAGGACGCCTGGCTTAAGCTGATAACATGCCACAAAGTAAGTGGATAGCACCGGTCGGTCACATGTGGGAGTCTATAATGAGAACCTGAGTTTGACATGCCCCTCAAAGAGCATTTCTCTAACACACATATACATAACATACTTTCTATTGAACTACTCAACCTGCCTCTAGCCACCAAACACAATTCCTACGGCCACTTTGTGCCACCGATGACCACAGACGGGAACATGTGACAGTACAAGCATTTCTCTTGAGTTCTGCCCTCTGCATAAAGGCTGCTGATGATTCCTGACTGCAGAAGGGCCCTTCACTGAAACCACAGACCAGATAAAGAACAATGGGAAAGCTTTCACGAGAAAAGCAGTTACTTCAATCGTTCTGGGACATAAGTCTCCACTGGGTCACACAGTCCCAGTTGACACCCAGCAGAAAAAAAGCACCCTCGCTCAGGAAGAACTTGCTAAATAAATCACCCAAGGGGTTTAGGGACAGGAAAATGCACAGAGCATGCATGGGTCACCCTGATCCTGGATTAGGGGACTCAGTGACTTCCTGTTTGGTGGCTTCGCCCTTTTAAAACTATCTCAGGACCACTGTCATCCACTCCATCCTTGAGCGGGAGCTTCTTGGTGGTTTTCTGGCAGACCCCCTTCCTTAGGGGGCAAGTGAAGGCCACTGTTCATCTGTTAGAGATCCCAACTCTTTCCATTTTATGTTCCTTAAAGAATGTCCACTCCCCAACATCAAAACTCAGTTCGGAAGTCACTTCCCCTTGGAGCCCTTTCCTGACTAGTTTCACTCATTTCCACCACTGCAGGGAGCCCCTTCTCCTCCTAGTCCCACCCTAATTATGAAGCATCACAAATTCCTTCAGAATTAGATGGGCCCAGAGAACATCTATTCCCATTCCCTGGCTAGAACAGAAACTTCTTCTATACATTAGCGATGTCCAGGAGAAATACAGTACGAACCACGTGAGTCATTTTTAAATTTCTAGGGGCCACATGAACATAAAAGAAACAAGATGAAATAATTTTAATAACATATTTTATTTAACCCAATCTATCCACAATGTTGTCATTTCAATATAAAACCAATGAACAGATTATTCACAAAATATTTTAATTTATTTACTATTAAGCCTCTGAAATTCAATGCGCATAAATCGATTTCAAGTCAGCTCAGTCACGTTTCGAGCAGCTAGATGTTGAACAGCCACCTGTGGCCAGTGACTACAGTATGGGACAGGGGGTTCTAGTCCACGGGAGGCTGGCATTCTTCCAGCTCAGGGAGTGAGCTCCCTCCAACACCACACAGGGAAAACACAGTTCCTTCCTACACATTAGCGGATCAGTTGGCAAAGGCTGCCATGGCCGAGAAACACAGGGTGTATGGAGGAGACCCAGGACTTCCCTGTTAATTCACTCAGGGAAAAAAAAAAAGAAAGAAAGGGACTTTAGAGATTTCATGGTCCAACTGGACAGATGAAGGGGCTGAGACCCAGAACGCTTGTGCACATAACCTGAAGTCACACAGATAAGCAGCAGTAAGATCTACCAGCCCAGTCAAGGGTTCTTCAAATATTAAGTATCACACAGATACCCATATAACTATTGTATTTGGTTACCACCGTCTGTAGCCGATGCATAATTTAAGATCAAAACTGTTTTAGAAGGTAGCACAACTCTGCTTCCTCCTAATAAGTTCCAAATTGCTAAGATCCGGAAAAATCAATGGAGTCTCACCAATTCAGCCCAATCCTGGGAAAATACACACTGAATTTCAAAGGCTTAATGTTTTAAAAAATTAAAATATTTTCCATCGCCATATATTTGACCCCCTTTCCCTTCTATGTCCCTTCCCATCCCCCTTCCCTCCAGAAGAAGATCTGACTTTGGGTGCTGGGCACACAATGCCATATACAGGTGATGTGTCCATGACACAGCTGATGTATCATAGAATTGTACACTTGAAATCTATATAATTTTATTAACCAATGTCACCCCAATAAGTTTATTTTTAAAAATTAACATGTTTTGTTAATAATTCAGTTCCCCTTCCCATCCTTAACTGGGATGTAAGAAAAGCACGAGAAAACGAAAAGGAGGATAATCCCAGGCACACGAAAGCACGCCCCTGGATTGAGAGCGAAGTACAAAACACAGTCCACGGACCACCCCCCCATGACCCCACCCCCACCCCCATCTCCAGTGAACATACCTGGACACAGTGAACCTCTGTATCTTTCACGAATGGACGAGCACCTGTAGTACCTTCCATCAAAGCCGCTTCTAAGTACTGACTGCAATGCACACTGGCCTTGCCTTGACCACCTGTACTCTGAGTTAGCTGTCCACTTCCGGGAAACTTTCAAAAGGATTTGACTGATTTAAACTCAAAACTTGTTCAGTTCTCTGCCGAGACCCATGGGGTTGGAGGGCCTGGGGGTGGGGGAGGACTCATGCTCCAGGAGGATGGGAGAGGTGGGCGGGGGGCAGGGACTCAGAGAGGTGGGCCCGACAGGAAAGCCGAGGCCAACTCCCGCACCAACTGGAGGATAGCCAGCAGTCCTCTGTGGGATGGCAGCTGGTCGGGGACCGTCCAGAACGGCATCAGCTCACAGGTGAGCCCAGTACAGTGTGTGGCTTAGGCTACCGTCTCATAACGCTCCACATGCTATGTTTTCTGTCAGTTTTTATTCATTCCAACTATGTTAGTTAAAAGTCAGAGAAAAGGGCGCCTCTACTATCTTTTTAAAAAACCCAAATAGGTCTCTTTTTTAAAAGATTTTATTTATTTATTTTTAGAGGGAGGGGAAGGGTGGGAGAGGGGAGGAAAAACATCAGTGTGTGGTTGCCTCTCACACGCCCCCTACTGGGGACCTGGCCCACAACCCAAGCATGTGCCCTGACCGGGAATCAAACCGACCACCCTTTGGTCCACAGGCTGGCACTCAATCCACTGAGCCACACCATCCAGGGCCAAACAGGCCTTTATAACACTGAATTTGCATAAAAATAGCCCTTTAAGGAGATGAAATGACATGTGTAACTTTCTGTGAGGACGCTGGGGTGGTCTACTGACCACAGAGCCAATAGCAGTTACTTGCACTTAAAGGATGTTGAAAACTTAGAAAAATCTTAACTCACGGTCTGAGTGCCCATCAGGAGGCAGCTGGATGACCTGGCAGCAGGAAAGGGCATCTCTCCTACAATAGGCTCTTAAGCTGAGCTACATCACCTGGGGTCATTTACATTCCAGAGCTCCCACTGCTGGGTGGCTGCTTCCGGAAATATCTTACTGCTACCCCACGTGAGGGTAATGAGGCAGATCGCTGGCAATGACCTACCAGTTAATGGAGGGGCCTGAATTCCAAGGGAAGGAAGGACAGACCAGAAGCAGTCCTGTGGACAGCTGACAGTAAAATCCTGAGGATGAGAACCTTTGCCAAATGAATTACTAACCTATTTGTAAATGCTTGACCCTCTTCCCACACCCACTTTTTGATTTAAAGAAATACATCAAGGGCCAAGCAAACATTCACTGTTTTGAGAAGTATGGCAAGCAAACGTTCCTGTCCACTCTCGCAGTCTCTGACGCCTTCCGTGGAGATAATCATAGCGTCTGCAAATGGAAGGCACGGGGGTGAACTACGTAGCAAAGAAGTTCTTCATCCCTCCCCACAGATTAGAAGAAATGACAAATCAAAATCCTGGGGAATTTTAAGAAATGCCAGTTTCATAAAGTATAAACACTCAAAGGTTCACATTAAACCACACAAAGTACTTTGATGCCAAATACACCAGAGGACAAAAACCTTTACCCTAACCCAGCACAGTCACTACAAGTAAGGTGACCTTGGTCAGCTGGGTGCCTTTCTAGGTCTCAGTTGCCTTACTAATAAAGGGGGTGCAAAATTCATGTATCTATCAGCAAACGTAAGAACAGCCCTTGAGAGTTTTACATATACTTCCCATCAACCCTACAAAGTACCTTTTGCCTATTTTAAATGGTCAAGAACAACCTGAGAACTTTAAAAACTTGCTCAAGGTCACATCATTAGAAAATAACAGAACAGGGTGTTAGCCTTGAGTTTTCTGATGCTAAAACTTCTACTAGTCTAATAGTAAGGTTTAAAGATCAGTGAGGCATTCGACCTTAAGACTCCGAGGTGAAACCGCACCCCAGGTGAAGCGCTCCTGCAGCCTCCCTTTTCTGCCCAGCTGCCCCCTAACAGCAGGGCAGCGTGGGGACTAGAAAGTGAGATCACCACGAGAGAGGTGTGAGAACTGCAGCCGCTCCGAGGCTCTAACTGCTGACAGGGCTCAGCCCAGCCTCGGGACCCCCCGGGAGAGTCTGTGCAGCCCTGCCCAGCATACAAATCGCGTCCACTGACCCCTTCTGGGGACGCGGTTGTTCCCAAAGTCATTGCACATGATTCTGAAAGACAAAGTTAGATGCCAACTCTGTTGCAACAACCAACTGCACAAACAGAACGGCATTTCTAGGCATTCTCGGCTTTTGATGTCCCCTAGCTGGGCCTGGAGGTCCGCAGGATTCCCAAGGGTACATACAGTCAGGTGCCACCTTCCTCATCTCAGCAGAACTGGGAGGAATCTCAGCACGGGGGAGAGCAATCAGAGTCCGTGAAATTCCACAGATATTCATCATGATACACCACATGCGTGCACATGGCCATGCTTTGCAAAAGTCAAAGCTGGAAAATAAAGCTTTCTGCCTTCCTAGAATTTACCACGGAATTGCGAGAGAAAGACAGAGAGACTCCTGCAACCACTCAGCAAACAGTTGGAGAGTGACACGTGCCACGATAATGATACAAATAAAGCACAACAGGACCAATAAAGCCCAAAGGACAGCCTACTGACTGGGGAAGGAGGAGGGTCTGGAGGGCTTTGAGAAACGGTTCACTTCTCAGCTGGGTTTTGAAGCATGCGAAAGAAATCAGAGGACACATTCAAAGAGGGAAAATGTGGGCAAAAGCAAGAGTGAAGGAAATAGCCAGTTCTTCAGCAAGTAAATGTCATTTAAATAAATGGGATGTTATAGGTTAGATTAGAATGAAAGAGACTTAAGCGCGTATCAACCAAATACAATTGATAGTATTTTATATTTTGATTCAAACAAACTAATGTAAAAGGCATTTGAGTCAACTGGGGAAAACTGAATTCAAACTAATGATGTTAAGAAATTACTGTTAACTTTGTTAGAAGTGATTAGCAGCGTTGTGGTTACCAGTTCTTTTAAGGCCTATCTGCCAGTGGTCCTACGTAAATGCAGATGGGCGGGGCAATATCATGCCTGCATTTTGCTTGGAGACACTGGGGCACAGAAAAGGGGAGACACGCACATCTGAAAATAAGAATAGCAGAAAGCTGATGGGAATGGTTACTGGGGGTTTATGGCAGTGTTCCGTCTCCTTTTACATGTGCGCTTAAGCTTTTCCATACTAAAAAGTTTTAAAAACAAAGCCATAAAAATTAGAACAGAAAGATATTTTTCCTTCTTTGCGACACGTCATTAAGGGCAGAGTCAGCTTAACAACAACAACAACAACAACAACAAAAGGATACAGTCCCAGACGGACTGGGTAAGGAGAGACGCTAGTTCCCACTGCACTGAGCAAAAACAGAACTCGAAGACACGGAAGCTCAGCAGCCACTCGGCCAGAGAGGGTTCCAGGGTTGGCCCCAAACCCACCGCACATACGTTATGGACCGGGCAGTACACACTGCCCCTGCAGTCCAAATTTAACGAGGAGACAAGAGCCTGGTCATGACACACAGGGCCCCCAGGCACCTACCTCCCTACCCAAAGCATGAGACCCTCAGCTCCTATGCCCACCCCGCAGGTGGGTTAGGACCTATCTGGTAAACTCACTATTGGCCCATTTTGAGTTGTCCAATTGAAAACCTTATGAAATAAAGTCCCTCTTGATCTGCTACGGACCGTGTTCCCCCCAAATTCATATAATGAAGCCCCAATCCCCAATGTAATGATATTTGGAGGTGAGGTTTGGGGGAGGTAATTAGGTCACAAGGGTGGAGCCCTCGCAAATGGGATTAGTGCCCTTCTAAGAAGAGACATTAAGAGATATCATCTCTCTCCAGTAAGTAAAGACACAGTAAGAAGGGAGCCATCAGGAAGAGCGACTTCGCAGGGAACCGAACTACACGGCACCTCGATCTCGGACTCCCCAGCCTCCAGAACGTCGAGACGTAAACTTCGGTTGCTTTAGCTACCCAGTCTGTGGTATTTTTGCCATAGCAGCCAAAACTCAGACACCACCTTTGCATTATTTCAGATAAATCTGCACAAACCCCAGCTATTTTTAACTTTGTTATATATGATGCCACTAATCTACCAACCTCATAATTAAATAATAAATAATTTTACAAGAGCTAGATAAGAACCCATTGTAACTACAATCATAGCTGACCAGAGATGAAACAGACCATCTGTCCTACAAATTACCTTTATGCCCTGTTCAGGACAGTTACTTCTGGTATTAGGGTAACTTTAAATAAATAATACCCAATGGTATCAACCAGCACACTGACTGAACAGCTCAGGCTCTGAGTCTCCGAGAGCTACAATTTATTACGTTTCCCCCAGGACTCCTGGCCGGTTTCGGTGACTCATGTCTCAAGCATTATCAGGCACACAGTGTGCCTTTATCTGAGAAGATCAGGCAAGTTTCCCTTTAAATAAAGCAGACAATGGGGATCATGACAAAGGGACCACAACAAATGGATCGCCACTCTAGGCTTGTTCCAGAAGAGCTTCCTGAAAATCACAGGGGGCTGCTCGGCTCATTTCTCAGGAGACTAAAGGCTGAGGATTACGATCTGACTCCAGAAGCAAAGCGCCAGTCCACGTAGGCCATGCTGTTCCCACTGGTTAAAGTCAGAAGTCCAGAGAAATTCTTGGGGGAAACACAAGGTACCATCATCACAGCATCAGAGGGGACCATGTACAAGTACCTGGTCATCTTCTGGATCCTCTCCCTAAGCACCATGATGGGACAACATCTGGGCCGCTCCACTCCCAGCGGGGGGCGCTCTCTGCCGTCTTTGAGACACCTCTCCCAGCACCTGGATCACATTTTCCCAGGGATATGTATGTACCAAGTCCCTGAAGGAAAGGACGGTGACGCACACATCTTCAAATCAGTAGCATCTAGCACAGCACCTGGCACGTGACTGGCACTGAAATGCCTGCCGAGTAAGCGGAAAGCAGATGGATGGAAGAATGGAGAACCCATAAGTTCGGGGAATTAGTGAAACACGCGTATACAGAAGCAGCAGAAGGCACTAAGGTACGGTGAAGACATTAAAGAAAGGATCGAATATTTATATGAGGAACAACTAAATCAACTTCAGGCAGCGAGAGCTACCCATAATATGGAATTAAATGAGAATCCATATGAAATAAAACTAAATGGAAATAAGTAAGTACATGGATATACCTCCCTCCTGATTCTGACTCTTCACCCTTAAAACCAGACCTTGTGATCCATTTCCCATGAGACTTGAATAACAAAAGCCACAGAGCATTAGAAACGGTCTCTACTTTCATATATGCAAAGTACCACCCCACTGCCCGAAAATGCAGTAAGTGGGCCAGCCATTCCAACCAGGTACCTCTCGAAACCACACAGCTGTTCCCGATGACATCGCTGGACTTCAAGCCAGTCTACACATTTCAGAAAAGAATTCTGAAAAGCCCTGCTCTGGCTCTGAGCTCAATTGTGGGTGAAAAGGCACATACCAGCCTAGAGTTAGATTTCAAAAAAAAAAAAAAAGCACAAACAATCATTTGAGCGATTTGGAATAGGTTGTCCCACAGAAACAGGAGCCCTAGAACAGAGCAACATTTTAACCAAAAGAAAGTCAGCAGGGGCCTGAGGGGGCAAGACGCCAACAAGCCAAGTTTATAATTAGAAGGTATATTTTGGTTTTTAGAAAGAAGTACACACACACACACACCCTCAAATGGCGGGGCAAGGGGGGCGCAGGTCAAGGCAATAAATCGGCAAAGCCTCCCCCACAGCAGTACAGCTCCCTACCTGATTCCTCCCAATGGAATGGACTTCCTGGGCTAGAGCTTCACCCCCGCCCGCTCCCTGGGCTGAGATACCTCCCACTAAAAACGAAAAATGAGGCTCCAGCTTAGTGAGGAAATCCAAGCAGTCAACATTTCTATGAAGTCCGTGCTAAGTGCATATGATACGAGTGGTTCTGAATTTCCGTGTGGTGCAGGTTCGTGCTAGTGTAGTCCTGGAAATGCCCAAGCTCTTCCGTTTGGTTCTTCCTGCTGGGTGTCCTCCCACAGTGATATTCTGGCTCTGCCTCGTGCAGGAGCTTGTTTCAGAGTTCTCCCCCAACCCAGGGCAAAAGGACGCCTCAAAGGAGGAGTTGAACTCACGCACACACAATTAATTTGTATCACACACCCTACCCTCTGAATGTAGTCACCTTTGGATCCCAAGGCCATTTGCAATCTACGGAGGCAAAGGCACACAGCGGGGAAACAATGAGTGAAGAGCAAACACCAGACCCAGCGTCCAGGCAGCCAGGCCAGATGCCAGAGGGCGGGAGGATGAGTTTGGTCATTGGAAAGTTTACCACTCAGAACCTTCATCCTTGGAGGAAAGAGTTTCAGTAAGAAAAACTAACAGACCTATGTTTTAAAAATTGAAGTTGACCAGCTTTTCCCAAAATGAAGAGTAAGACACAAAGGTTAAAAAAAAAAAAAAAGCCTAGAAAAACATCACCTACAAAACCCACTATCCCAAAACAACATCAGAATTACAGATGTCAGTGTATTTCCTTCCTTTTTGTCATGGAAACAGATGGATGTTTGCAAACAGTCCACAAGCTGATTATTACAGTACCGAGACAAAGGGCAAGCTTCAACTACGATGGCCTCCTGCGAATTCAGAGGGAACCTGGCAGCTGGGAATGTGCGTGCGGCCATCACTGCGAAAACTGGGCACGCCACCGGTCGGGCAGCGGGACCCCTGCAAAGCCACAGGCACAAACACCCCGGGGAGAGGTTGGAAACCAGAGCCTGCCCAGCCCAGGTGAGGGGCGCAAGGCTTCCTTCCTGGGCCAGGGTTCAATAAATATTTCTGAATGAATGGGCCAGGTGCAGCAGGGAAGGGCAAGGAACACGGGACTCAGTCTCTGTCGCTGAGAAGCGTTTCCACCTCACACAGCGGCTCTCGACTGAGGGCACCCGTCACAATGACCTGGAGAGAGAGGACCTTTCTAAAGTACTTAGAAGCGAACTGCTGCCCCAGACCTTGGGAATCACCTCTGAATATAGGGTCTGGCACACGTACTTTTCAAATAGCTATCAAGTAATCCTGGCACTCAGCTAAGAATATCTGCTGCAGATAGTAAAATCAAACTGTTGTTACATTAACAACTATTGGGGGGAAAGCAGATGGAGAGAAGCAAAGCAGGTAATTTTTTTTTTTTGTAAGCACCAACACTTCCCGCCCTGCCTCCAGCTTTCAGGACTAGGCAATAAGACAAAGTAGGCAGCGATCAAGGGCAACTCCCTAAGGGTCCAAGTGATGGAGAGATGTGGTCCTGAGTCATTTCTGATCCAAGGGGCAGCACTCCTTCTTTAGCCTGATGACAGCCTGGAGGTAGGGACCACGCCCCCACCTGCACACCCCTACTCAGGGCCTCGGCGTCAGGAGCTGCCTGGATGGCTCAGAAACAGGTCTCTTCAGACAAGAAGCACCTGCGACATAGCCAGAAGCTGCCTTCCGGAGTCGGCACGCTGAGCTGTGAGTTTTTCCTTAAACCACTTGGTGAAATTTCATACTAAGTGAACAACACTCGTGTCTATTGAGAAAGTCATAGCCTCAGGTGCCCTTTGCTCAAGGAGGCTTCCCATAAAGTCCTTGGCAAAGAGCTACAAGTAAAGCCAAGGACACTTGTCCTTTGGAGGGAAGGCAAACCCCCGGCATCTGGTGCTTGTTGGACCATCCCCTCCTCCCCAAAGCCTTGGAAAGCAGAGCAGGGGGGCTCGAAGGCCAGTAGGAAACCCAGACTCACATGAGCACGATCAGCCCCACTTCACCATCTGCTCAATCCACGCCCCCATCAAAGTCAAGAGTAGGACTGCTCCTTCTCGCCTTCCCCCCACACTCCTTAATGTGTCGCAGGTTTGTGAATTCTTTCCCTTTCTGGGTTCCCTGCCTCTGTGACGCATTCTTGTTCTCCATACAAAGGCTGTCTTCCTCTTCCTCCTCCTCCAAGGACCCTCAGAGCAGTTTTGCCTTCATCCATTCTAGTGCCCTTTTGTAAACAGCCTACTATGCGCAGAGCCCAGGAGATACAAAGATAAACAAGATGCAGTCCCATTCTTCGAGGAGGGCAAGGACACACCAAACAGAAAATTACAATAGAAAACACAACGAAAGGGAAAAGCTAGCGTACACAGGAACACAGAGGACGAGTAAGGACTGTGGAAGGCCTTCTCCGGAAGCAAGGATGAGTCGATGATGACCAAATGGTGTTTGCAAAGAGGAGACTGTGAGCCAAGCACAGAAGTACCCTCGTGCCTGGGTCAGTGGGAAGAAACCACAGACGCTTGAGTGTGACAAGCATGTGAAGTACAGGTGAGGAACCGGCAGACAGAGGTCAGCATCTGCAGGGCCACCCCCTCCGGAGTCCTCGGGGTGCCACCCACACTTGCGCTGGGCTTTTCCCAGGAGTGGTTTCAGGACTTAGAACCGCAGGCCTGATTTTAACCTGTCATCATGGGGCAACCAAGTCAAGGGCTCTAATTAACATCTCCTGAGACACAGGCGTGGCCTCTCCCTTCCAGCAAGGCCTGTCTGCAGATAAAGACCCCTCCGCCATAAACGCCAGGGGCTGGGTTCTCCAAGCTTCTCCCAGCCTTTAATTTGGTAGCACCCAGGCATTCTAGTCTGAACCCGACCATTTCCAGTTACAAAACGGCCCTCTAATGGCCGGGAGCGTGCAGATCAGAGTTTGGTGGTACGCAAGATTAGAGGCCATGCTCTAAAATTGAGCCCTGCCTTCCCCCAGGGGCTTGGATGACCACTGGGTTGTGTCATACCTAAAAGCACACACACTCACAACCCCGTAGGAACATGGAATTACAGGCAACAAGGGGCTCTCACTTGTCAGGAGGGCCGGCCAGTCTAAAATCTACAAAATCTGCAGAGAGAGCTCTTTCCTGTTGGCTTTTGCTTGCATCAAGTCATTAGTCCTTTCAGCCTCCGGGCCTGTTTCCTTCACTGTATAAACAGCACTGCCGCCGCCGCCACCCCCATCATTAACATGTACTGAGTAATCACTGCATGTCCAGCACGGTCACAAGAACCCTGAGAGCTAGTGACCATATTTCATTGATTTGAGGACCAATCCTAGGCACAATTCTATGGTCAATCTTTTTTCTCCCCACATTAAAAAAATTTTTTAAATGCTTATGGATTTTAGAGACAGAGGAAGGGAGAGGGAGAAACATCGATGTGAGAGAGAAATATGGATTGGTTGCCCCCTCCATACGTGTCCCACCTGGGGATCGAATCCACAACCTAGGTATGTGCCCTGACTGGGACTTGAACCCCCAACCTTTTGGTGCATGAGAGCATGCTCCAACCAACTAAGCCACCCAGCCACGGCTTTCTCCCCTTTATTTTAACACCTCTGAAAAGCATATCATGGTTTCACGGGCAGAATTTTTTTCCCTTAGTGGTGTAAAAAATTAAAGTTTGCTGCTTAATTGACAGCATCTTGGGTTTGAGGAAATAATCTATTTTTATATTATGGACACTGAGCGTGGAGAGAGCGGATAAGTCGCCCTAACGCAAATGTGTGTACCAGGTAATCTGCTGGGTGCCTTTCAGCAGCACTTGCCTCATTTGAACGTGTGCACATCCGAGGAGCAAAGCTGCCTTCCAACACTGAAAACCACAATTAGCCCTACCGAGCCTAAGACATTTCTCTCTGGGGTTCTTTAAAGATTCCTTCACTCAATTCAACGATCTGTTCAGTGGCTAATTCGACTTTTCCTCTCCACTTATTCAATGAACATTGCCTCCCTCCCTCCTCCTATCACTACAGACCTCAGTTCATAAAATTCCATCCTAAGTTCATTCACTCACTCTCACCTTTGGGCTTCTGTGTACTTTGTCTCCATCCCCCTTCCGTTTAGAGGGCAGAGTTTCATTGTGGAAAGATGAGAAGCCCTGGAGATGGACGGTGGTGAGGGGTGTGCGACAACGTGGATGTACTTAATGTCACTAAACGGTGGTTAGAATGGTCAGTTTATGCTGTGTATTTTTACCACAATCAAAAAACAATGTCTCTACAAGGTAGGCATGGCATCGTATCAGACCAGAGGGGAAACTTAGCTTTTAAAAGGTCCCGTAATTAGTACAAGTTCTGCTGCTAAACTGCAGGACTAAGATTCAAAGTGGCCAAGGCTTTCTTCCACCCCGACTGGCTGGCCCCAAAGCCGAGATGGTGGCAGGTGGGCACCCAGTGTGTTCCCACAAAGCCGCCCGGTGGTCCTGGGAGTGTTTCCACTCTTCTTGTTTATCTTTTCTTACAGGTACAATCAGTTCCGCATGCCACGCCTCGTCAGGTATGTTTTATTCTGGTCTTACACCTGCAAATGTCTTCATGGAGAATGACGCTGTAGACAGGAGGTGTCGCCAGACCTACTTAATCCAAAAGACACAGAGCTGGGCTGCCATGCCTCGGTTCCCATCGACAGCAGGAATTCATCCCATCTCTTCTCCATTCTCAAGTTCCTTTTTCCTCTCCTACCCCAGGGAGTCTGCCAATGGAGCCCTCACTCCACATGTTCGTGGCCAGCTAAAAACTTCCATCTTACCTCGGGATGGCAAACAGGCCTACAAGGTCAACTTCATATGCATCCTGACACTCTTCAATAGCATGCCGGATTTGGCAATCAGGGGTAAGAAGCAATACCTCTGTATGTGACCAGAAAACAGAAATGTGAAGATGACTAAAGCGGTTAAGTTGAAATCAAGATCTCAGCTGTATTTGGTCGACTATTCAAAGCTGACCACCATGCTGAAAATAATCCTGTCCCTGGAACTCAAATTCCATTCTTAGCCACAGCTGGAGGATCTCACCTGACACGAACTTTCACCTAGCAAATTCTACAAAGCTTCTCAAGGTTTGACTCTCTTTGCTTCTGTGACATAAAAAGAAACACCTTTGGTTCACATGGGCCATTTCCCATACAGCTATGTACCTTCAGTGATGGACTGTAGCTGGTTCAAAGCTACTGAATAAATATAAGCCTCATGGTTTAGACAGGCATTGTTCTTGCATCTGCCTTTTAAACCCTTGTTGCAAAGTGAGTTTACTGCCGCTGGATTTTATTTTGTTCCACTTGAAATGCTGAGCAAAAAAATGAATCTCTCAGTAAACACCAGCAGCAAAATAAGACCCCCTACCACCTACACACTCCACAAGGGTAAGCCTTAGAAATCGTGACAACATGGTACAATTAAGAAAGGTTTCGTCCTCACAGTTTTACATTCTATTTATTTTCTCTATAAATACTTACTCATTTTCTAATTAAACAAACAATTAGTAGAAAGCACAGCCTGAGAAACTGCGTAGGTGTCACCATGTTACTACACTGAGACATTGTGACAAATGGTGCTAGCCAAGGGGTGAATAAAACCTGTTTGGTTCCTAATGTTTGAAGCTGAGATAACCACACAGGCCGGCTTTTCCAATACAGCTTGCTCCCAACTTGAAATATATACGCTGTTAATGCTAGACATCCTAAATGGAAAAAACAGTTCCTTTAGATCAAGCCCAGATTTCTTGGACTGGGGAGAGAAAAAGAGCTGGCTAGCGAATACACTCACGGCAGCTTTATTTATGTTCTGTATGTTTTAGAGGACGCTACAGTACTGCAAAAGGTCCCACCATAAATGAGTCAGAGACAGCGAGCCACATATTTTTGTTTGACTTTACTAATGTTTGGCATTTCTATTTATACATGTTCAGAGATACAAGGTAATAACCTTTATATCACTAGCTTATGTGCCAAAATCCGTTGGTTCCACTCGACTGAGCGAAATTCATATTTGCTTTCCTTGGTTTAGTCCTGGTAAAAGAAACGGATAGTTATAACATTAGAGTTTCCCTACACGACAGAAAGGCAGATGGTACAAGCATCTCGCTCTTGCTCCACTAATAGTATCCAAATATCGTCGCCACAGAAGGATGTGTCTGTCTGCAGCACAGCCTGTTTTTAAATGCACTCATTGAAAATTCTTAGTCATTCATTCAACAAATCTGTGCTGTGTGCCAGGTACTGTAGATACAGAGGTACGTCAAGTTCTGCCCTCAGCAGGAGTACGCGATAGTAGAAAGGAAACAGATAAAAGAAGTCACACAAACAAGTAAGAATTTCATATAATTCCAAGTGCCATAAAACAAGGCCACGGAAGGGCGAGGGAATGAGGGATACAGAGGAGGAGGATGCAGGTATTTTACCTGGGGTAAAATACAGTCAGAGAAGGCCTGGCTGGGGTTACGCATGAGCTGAAACCACACGCAAGTCTGCGGAAGAACATCCCACGCCGAGGAACTGCAAGTAGAGTTAGGGATTATGGGAGGGAAAGGAATTTGCCAGCACTGCTGATATTAACAAGCTAGAGGGACCAGTGGGGGTGGAGGGGGTTAGAGATCAGGCAGGGGTGCCCCATGCAGCACCACAGGCTGTGGTTAGAAATTTAGGATTATATTCTACCTGCACAAGAGTCTGAGAAATCAGCAAGCAGCTACCACTTTAAATACTAATGGACAGAGAAGCTTAGCAATCATAACACACTTAGAATTTGTCATGTGAGAGGATAAAAATAAGGAAGTGGGCTTATGATAAACACCATTTGCATGGCGCCCTGGGGCCCATGAAGAGCATTCACCACATCATCTCATTTGGATGGCTATGTTGGAGCAGCGAGCATCAGAGCTTAAGGAAGAGCAGTAAAAAGAATCCCTAGCTCTTAATTACTAAGAAACCAATTCATCCCATCTCTAAAGTGGTCAAAGAAGAAAACTCCAGAGACTGTAGGTGAAAGGAGGTGGCTTCGGGGCTCTTCTCCTTCTGCAGACCTCAAATCATCTCTTTAACATGGCTGGAATATGAACCCGCAAGTGCTGGAGGTCCCCAGGAGAAGACGCACAGCTGCCAGAGTCTATACCGGACACCGGCATCCTTCACTTTCCATCATGACCCGTTCAGATCAGACCTGCTGGAACGCTTGCCTTTGGGTGTTTTTTACTCTCTTTTCTGAAGTGCCTCTGCGTCCCCACTGCTGCCAAGCTTATCACGTCTGAACAGCTGCAACCACCGTCCTTCTCAACGGGTCTCCCTTCCACGTCCGTCATCTCAGGCTCGCCTTCCTTAGATACGTACTTCTCTCCCCACAGCACTTCTGGGCTCAAAACCCCTCCAGAGTCTTCCTCCAGAATCAAAGCCTCTCCTCATCTCTCTGACCTGTGCCAGCCTCTCTTCTCTCACTATTTCTGACCCACCCATTCCCCTTTCCAGAGTTGAGTATCCACACATTTCCCCTTAGTGCCAAGCTGGACAGTATCCCTCAGGTGTCATCATTCTTTTTGTGAGGTTGCCCCCACTTTTTCTACCCAAACTCACTCAGTCCCCCAGGACCAGAAAACTCATGTATCTTTCACGAAGTCTTCCTTCACTCTTCTGCCCTCACTGGCTGCTTCTCTTCTGAAACTCCACCCAGACGCTGTGACTGTGGATACCTGACTTCACCTGGACAGCAGCTCTTGGAGGACAAACACCAGACATCTCTTCTATAACCACCACCTTAGTAAAACAAAACAAAAACCAAAACACAAAAAAACCCAAAAAAACCCCCAGCATCCTGCCCCAGGAAATACCTGCTATGATCACGATCCATTTCCTTTGTAAATCTAACTTAAAAAGAAGAGATTTCGATCCGCCAGTCATAAACATGTCATGATCAATAACATCTCTATACAGCAATAAGGCAAACAAAAGCTCAACACACACCAACGGCATGTGTCTCCACACAGTTAAGTACTGATCTGTAGAAGTTTTAAGGACATCAGGCAGCCGCATCCATACGGTATCCTTAGGAATGTCAACTGAAACACTTGCTTCATAATTCTCTCGAGAATTGCTACTTAGGGATGTGCTTCACAGCATGTGTGGAGTGAAATAATGAGATGCATCCAGGCTCTAAGAGGCACAAAGATAGTGTGAACCTATTCGTATTATTTTTGTCCACTTAGCAATATGGAGAAGGAAGATGGGCATCATGGAGAAGTGCGGCCTTTCATTTATCGTCCGGGAAAGAGAATCAAGCTGACTTTTACTGCCTTTCCTCGGGACGGGGAGGTATACCTCAAGAGCCAAATCCATGCACTTGGCCCTGGACGAAACAGTCAGAGTTTCCCTCAGGGTCTTCCCGAGCTGGAAAATAAGGTTACTATGTATGTTCTGCACTGGGCTGGTGTGTTATGTTATATGTAAGGTGCACTGTGTTTTAAAGTAATAACGAAATACATAATAACAGCACAGTAGAGACGAGGAAAGCCACATAAAACAAAACACTAAGCCGAAGAGGAGACCACATTTTCACAGCGTGTGTTCCTCCCTAAGAAATACACTCTTACCAGTGCTGCACGTAAAATTGGTCACAAGCTCACACGTGACCCAGACGCACTCATGCCAAGTGAACCCAACACATGGCCAAGACCCCAAAACCCCATATGAAAGTCCCCAAGGGAGAGTGGAGAAAAAGGGCTGCTCTCAGCCATCCAACCCCTGTGCTATTTCAAGCACCATGACTTCATTCCTGCTTGCTCTGAGGCCGCACAGATGGGCCGCATGAATTTATGTTACCCAGGGAAGATAAGGAGACCCAGATCCGAAGCAGCGTATTTCTCTGGCCTCCGGTGAGGGAGTCGTGAAGCGGGGACTAGGACGTGTTAAGCAGGTGAAAGCTCTGCTTCTTCTCTTTTCAAAAGCCACCGAGCATTTCACAAACATTGCCACATTTCACGGAACCAGTCTCCAGATCCGCCTGAGGAATGGCACAAGGTCAAGTACTGGTAAAGTAGTTAAGCCCTCTCAGTTTGGTTATTGTCAACCACGGAGAGAGCGGTTCCAGCCACTCCAGACACCAGAAGGCTCATTCCGTCAACAGAGCAGAAGAAGGGAAAATGCCAGTGATTCAAGCTGGATCACAGCTTAAGGCGGCCTGGGGCCCCCCCACAGCGTCTCATTAGGCAACTATCTCTCTGAAGACACAGGCTTTTCCTCGCGCCTTTCCAAGAAACTTAACGAACCAAAATGTGTAAGGGACAGGCATATAATAAATTACGTTTATTAAACCTCTCCTCTGATTGAAAATCTTAATTATCCTCTTATAATTCTTATTATTTCTATTTTAAAAGACTGAAAGCAAGCTCAAAGAGGTAGAGAAATCACCAGGCCAAAAATACACAGCTAGTAAGAACCAGAGCGAAGACCAATCTCTTGGTGGATACTGTCAAGAAACTCTGCCCTTTCTGTAGAAAGGCAGACCTGAAGTTCCTAGAGGAATACAGATCCTTCACTACTCTATCCAATCTGTCAGTTTCTCCTGTCACCATGCCAACAAACAGCATATGGGAATAATGAAGATGTGTGAAAAACAGAAAAATCCAGGAGCCAGTCCTACAACTACTGCTTCCTAACGACGTGACCTTGAGTGAGTTCCACTGCCCCTGAGCCTTGGGCCCCCCATGTGTAAAGGGGCGTTTGGTTCTCCGTCCGTTTTAGTTTGGAGACCAAGTACATCAAGAACTGACAACTCCTGGGAAATTGGCAAGTGCACCACATATGGTATCACTGAGGCAGGTTGTATGTGCGTATGTATGAGTGTGTATTTTTAAATGAAAGTGTGTATTTTAATTGGCACAAAATACGATTAACCACTTGAAAGTGAGCATTTCAGTGGCATTTAGTACATCTGCAATGTACTCTATCTAGTTCCAAAATATCTTCATCGCCCCTAAACTCCCATGGCCATTAAGCACTCATAGTCCCTATTCCCCGTTCCCAACAGCCCCTAGCAACAACTAGTCTACTTCTTGTTTCTATAGATTCCCTTATTCTGAACGTTTCAAATAATTGGAATCTTACTATATGAGAGCTTCGGTGCCTGACTTTCTCGTAGCATAATGTTTGTGGTTCAACCAAATTGTAGCAGAGTCTAGTACTTCACAACTTTTTATCGATGACTAATGCTCCACTGTGTGCCGATACCACCGTTTGCCTATTCGGTCATCCCACGGTGGACAGCTGGGCTGTTTCCGCCATTGGCTGTCGTGAATAGTGCTGTTACGAGCAACCGTGTAGCAGGCTGTATCTCTTAAAGGACTTTTACACTCGAGTCTAGCAAGTATGTGAGGTAGGTCCTGATCGTAGGAATGATACTTGGGGTGTGCTGACTTCTTCATCAGCTCATCACATGCAAATCCCCCGTTTTTTTTAAATCAAGAAAATTGGCCAAGAACTTCCAAGGCCAAGTCAGACACAGGAAGACTTTCTGAAGACAGGGATGAGAAGGCGTTTATCCGTGATGTGATTTTTTATTTATTTATTTATTTATTTTTGAAATGTGTTTATTCATTCGAGAGAGAGAGAGACGCAAGAAAGAAACATCGACTGGCTGCCTCCCATTCACGCCCCAACTGGGGACTGGGCCCACAGCCTACATGTGTGTCCTGACCAGGAATTGACCCCCCAACATTTTGGAGAACAGGACAACTCTCCAACAAACTGAGCCGCACTGGCTAGGGCCCTGATGTGATTTTTAAAAATCAATCATAACTGAGAATGTGTAACAGAACTTTCACAGAACAGGCTATTATTCCAAACAGGTACGGACAATGTAAAGGCCGTAAGGAAATTTTCTCAAAAGTAAAGGCTCTGTAGGAATGTGGAGAGGACAGTGAGCTACAGGAGAGCGCAAAACGAACTAACTCGGTGACTCAGAACCCCCGACCTTCCATAGTGCAGAACCACTGTCATCAACCTGACATTTCCACTGCTGTCCGGAGACGTTCAACTCCGAACCTCAAGCAGGGTGGGCAACGTCACAGACTGTCCATGGCATTTGTACAGCGCGGGTCCAAGGGAAGAACAACGCACTCTAGTCTAAGCTTCGACAGTGGACAGGCGAATGCTGTCTTCCTTAACGCGGTCATTGTTCGGCTTCCAAGATCATGCTCCCCATCAAAACAAAGAGAGCCAACTCCCTGTAGGTGTGCAGAGCCTTAAGTTGTCCAAGAACCAACCAAACAAAAAAAACCCTCAAAAACCTCAGCCCCCTGGAATTCTCTTTACCTAAGGTTTTAGCCTTCGGGTGCAGTAAAAATGAACCCAGTTACAACAGGCTCCTTGAAAGGGCAAAAATGCAACCTCGCCTTCGGGAAGAGGCCACCAGCACAGTCTCTGCAACTCTGCCGGCCACATCCCCATGTGATGCAAAGGGAAAAACTGACGATTCAAAATGTTAAAGGTTCTCAGGGTGGAGAACCAGCCTTTCCGCTGGCCGTCTCTGTTATCACCAACTGTCAACTTTTCCCTCAGTCGTCCCCAATCAAGACTCTCAAGTCGGGCGTATACAAATCAGGAAGGGCGGCAGTGGGGGGCGGGGAGGGAGTGCTTTTTACAAGACAGATACATCTGAAACACTTATATTTTTAAAATTTAAGAAAAAACTGTAAGGGAAAACATATTTCCCACCTTACCTCCATTCCTACTCCCTCCCCTCAAGCTACTTTGCTTAAATCAGGGGTTGGCAAGCTTTTTCAGTACAGAGTTATGTAGTAAATATTCTAGGTTTGGTGGGCCATTCCATCTCTGTTACAGCCACTCAACGTTGCCTTTGCACAAAACTAGCCATAGACCAAGCCTGAACAACGGGCTGGCTGTGTTCCGAGAAAACCTTATAAATGGACTCAAGTTTGAATTTCACATTAACTTTTACATGTCATGAAATATTACTCTTCATCTTTTTTCAACTATTCAGAAAACTATTCTTAGCTCCTGGGCCAGCAGCGGGCTGGACTTGGCACAGAGACTGGAGCTGACAACCCTGCTTCAAATTACCGATGCTAACTTTGGGGGGATGCAGTGCATGCAGGGGGGTTTTCCTTTCTTTTCTTTCTTTTTTCTTTTCTTTTTTTATGGGGGAGGGAGGTTTAGAGGTTGTATAAACAAGAACTGAACCAGGCAAGGGCAATGTTACAATAGTGTATTTCAGACAGGAAGCACCTACCTCTGTTATATGAATTCCAAGCAAGTTTAAAAACTCCTTTAATCACTTCTTGGCAGAGGACTACAAATTTTAAAATGTGCCGGTTTACCTCTAAAAGTGAAATGTTTCACTCCCTTCTCCTCGAAAGAGAAATACAAGAATAGTTATTTAAATTTTCCGAATCAGATCGACAGGTACTCACTAGATGTCTCTTGTGTGTTCAACACTGGTCACGCTGCTGGGTAGAAAGCAGACCAAATATATCATTTTCCTTCGAGGTCTTTGATCCCCAAGAGCTTTCAGTATGGAGGTGATGGATTGGGGCTGACACTTCCTAAACCACGATCCCTGCCGAGTCCCCTTTGATCCGCTGCATGCATTTCAGAGGTGATTTTTACCCAGGGGTTCGTGTACATATTACGGCAGTAAAGCAAGCAGCATGGTCTTATAGGAACAATTCCAGGCTTTAAAAATCCTAATTCTGCCGTTTAGGTCTCCAACCCTGGGAGAACTAACTAACCTCTCCAAATCCTCTGTAAGAACAAGCACGAAAACATCGTTCTCCAACAGTCCTGACAGCTGAGCGCAAGGGCCTGGCAGCACTCACTCATCCTCTCATTCGACAGAGGCCCGGCGAGCTCCTGCAATGCCCGGGGGCCCCAGAAACACAGCAAAGAAGGCAGACCCCGTCTCCAGTGTCATGGGACTTACGGACCCATGGCCACTTGTTGGCTTTTCTTCATTAAAAAAAACACACACATGCCTTAAACTACAGAACACCATCTTCCTTCACCTTCTCTGTTCTTAACACCACTTCGATCCGCTACCAGTGTGGGGATCTTGAGAGACCCAGAGCCACACGGAATGGCTGCTGTGTGCCTGCCATGTCGGCCCTGCAGTGCGACCTCAGCAGACCCTCGGCCTGTGAAGATTTGAAACACGCCTGATGGAGGCTATTCTTAGGGAATCTACGGCCCAGGGCAAGTGCTAATTTATGGCTTTGCCCAGGCAAGGTTGGCATCCCACAGGTGGTAGAGGGGACGAGGATACACACTACCCCAAATTATGCTACCTTAACATAAAAAATATTTTAAACTGAAGGCATTTGAGAAACGGCAGGTGCAGGAAGGACTCTCTGCCCTCCCTTTCCCACCTGAAGTAGGTCCTAAGACCCTGCTCCCCAGACCAGGAGGAGAGGAGCATCCTTATCTCCGAAGACAGGGTGATCCAGCTGAACGGGTCCTGCTACCTCTCCTCTAGTTACTACCCTTAGCCTCGGCCCTTTTTGTTCTATCCTTGTGTTTTCACAACTGACTTTCCGCTCTTCATCAAACTGCATGAAAATGCTCAGGTTCCACTGTTTCTTCGGGTCTTTACTTCCTTATGAAAGTTCCTGTGTCATATAAAATTTATGCTAAATAAATCTGTATGCTTTACTCTTGTTAATCCATCCTTAGTCAGTCCAAATTTACAGGGCCCCAGCTGGAGAACCTAGAAGGGTACTAGGAGGAAGTTTTCCCTCCCCTGCAGAAGCAAGGCTGGTTTGTGAGGGCCAGTGCTTTAGCTAGGGAGGAAGCCAGGCCGAGGTCCTACATCTCAAGTCAAGCCTGTTCTTGTCACTTGACAGGAGGTTTCATTTAATCCTTGCAATGAGAGGTCAAGGTCACCATCCTCACTGGACACGTGTAGAATCTAAAATAACTGCCCACTGCAGTGGCTTCTGGGCACTGGAAAATCCGCAAGGCTCTTCGGTTGTCGCCTTCCAATATTCAGGGTCCAAGCAGTGGTTCCTGACACTGGCTGCACTTAGAATCAACCTGGGAGCTTTAGAAAACGCTGATGCCTGGGCCCCACTTCGAACTATGAAATCAGACCATCCAGGAGTGTGGTCCAAGTACTAGAACTTTTTAAAGGCTCCTCGGAATCGTCTGGATAGAGGTTATAAAGTGAAAGTCCATGAACCAAACTTAACCTGCAAACTTCTAAAGTCCGAAGATTTCACATAAATCCCAGATCCTGGCTCCATCTACAACTGTGCTGCGCAATATGGTAGCCATGAGTCACAGGTGGCTCTTTAAATTTAAATGAATTCAATGAAAATAAAGTTGGAAATTCCATTCCTCAGTCATACCAGCCACATCTCAACTGCTCAGCAGCCACGGGTGGTTGCCTTACTGGACAACACAGACGTGGAACATTCCTGTCATCACAGAGCGTTCTACCCGGGCGCGCTGTTTCCAAAAATCCAAGAATCCGGGCCTACATTCCAACAAGATGAACACCGGCCAGAGCGCCATCCACCCGCTTTAGACGTGGCACATGCTATTCTGTTGGCGCCTGACTCCATTCTTTTATTTATGTGACCTGCCCAGTTCCTCAGGCGCCATATCTAAACCCTGTCTAGCCCTCACGCGTGCTAAAAAACCGATTCATCAGGGGCCTGATGACACAGGTTCAAATTCTTCACTTCTAAAGCCAAATTACATGGGTTGTGTGTTCCCTCCCTCCCTTCCTCCCTCCCTCCCTCCATCTCTCACTCTCCCTGTTTCTGCCACAGTGAGAGACTTAAGCAGTGTGACAATAGGCTCTGACAGGTGGCCCACGGGTTTCTGGAGTAGATCTCTGCCTGATGAATGTGTTTCTGTCCTGTGAAAGATCAGCTTCATCCCCTGCCCACCAACGAAGACTCAAGAGCACCTCAACTTCCATGGAAACAGGCCCTTTCCCCTTCGAGAGACAGGTGTTCGAGTACATGCATTCCCTCCCATTCTGGACAGTTAGCCCTATCAGGCCAAAATCCGTGCCTGATCTGCTTCAGAAGCCCTTCCCAGAAGCTAGCCCGGTCCGCTAGCTGTGGAACGTGCTCACTGGACGTTGGCTGCACCCAGGAACCAACTGCCATTTTGTTACAATGGAAAACATGGATGTGGTGCAGAAACACACAATATCAATGCCATAGCCAAAATGAACTTCAGAGAATGCCCATGGAAGACGAATGGACTGTGAGAGTCGCAAAACTTCCCACACGTGTGCAACAAGGTCAAGGACAACGGGCTTGGAAAACTGCCTAACTCCCTGATGGGAGAAAATTCACCCAACACTTCGTGCAGGATTTAACCAGGACTTAACCTAACAGTCACCCTCAGAGAGGGAAATAATCTCACGTACTCCAGTTCGGGATTTAATTAAAATGTCCTCTAACCATTGCCAAGACATTCTTTGAACTGAAGTCTTCCTTATCCTCCCCAGAACTTTTGATTTTTAGTATCCAGGGTTAGTAAGGCCGTAGGTCAGGTCCCCCAACCATGGTGTATGCATTACATCCTGGGAGACGTGCAGAAAAAAACGAGTCACTCCACCGCTCGGGCTTTCAGTACATAAAGTGTGCAAGACAGAATGGTCCCCAGGCAGAGGTTATTAAAAACGGCAAACTCTCTGCCGCTGAATCAGACCTCCACTTCGGGAATAGAGGGTTTCTCCCCAGTAGGACAGCTCAGTCTCCGGCTTAAGAATCAGGGGTTGCGACGGGGAACCAGGCAAGCAAGCGTCAGGCAGCCCGGCAGCGATGGGGATGAATCACCTGAAGGAGGACTCGTGCCTCCAGGTCTCCAGCTTCCAGGGGCCACTGCCTTTCAGGGCCTGCCTCCCCTCTCAGCTAAAAGTGGTGACGAAGGAAGCCCCCAGAGGCTGAGCCAAGGTAAAGATGCGGAGGGGGGTTAAAACAAATAAACAGGTTATTTATATGCCACGATTAGGGCTCTTGGCTTCCAGAATCCAGTGTAACACTTCTATTGCATGGTATGTAACATGTTTATTTCTCTAACAGTACATTATTACAATCTTCTATTATAGTCATCCCTTTGAAGGAGCACCCAGGACCTGACACCAATGTGCTCTTAATGGAGAAATTCAACAGCTGTTACATGTGTTGGAGAATATTCACTGGTGCCAGGTACAGGGTTTCCGCAGTTTGAAGGAAGGGCACACCCACTCCACCAAACAGCCAAGGTTGCAGGGGATGCTCACACCTGACCACGCAGCCGCAAGGCCATGGCTCCTGGGTATGGATTTTATCCCAGTCTTTATTCCCAGGGAGGAAGGCTGAGCCAGGCCGCAGAGACCCTCATGGTCAGAGTGGTGGTTTCTTTTGACCACAGGAAAGGAGCTTCTTAATCACATTTCAGCAAGTTAATAATCTATTCAAGGCCCCCTGGGGATTAAGTGGCAGAGCAAAGAACAGAAAGATTTCCCCCGCATGGAGTAGATTCCAGCAGTCAGTGTAAGAAGGAAAAAAAAATTATTATGCTCTGCCTCCTCCCAGAAAAGCTAGACTTTAGAAACCTTACACAAATACGTCTATGGAGTCCAAAACAACAGAGGGAAGCTGTGGCATGTTTAAAAAAAAGAAAATGAAGTCAAGTAACTAACCTTCCACTCAGTATCACCAATCATCTCTCAGCAGAGAGAAATGGAGCTCTATATGTGGTTTATGTCAAAGGAGCTATTTCAAGCATGAAAGGTTTTGCTTTTACATCAGCCTCAGTTTTGGTTGGTTGGTAGGGGGAGTGGTCGTGGTGGTGGTGGTGTGGTGTGTGTGTGTGTGTTGTAAATTTTTGAAATATCCACAATGAAAATGTACCCATCCCCCAAATATTCCAAACTATTTCAGTGACAGAGGGAACCTGGCCACTGTGTAGTTTAAATCACCACCACCTCTCCCAGAGCTGTTTTCTGTACAGATTAATTACTATAACCTATACCAAGTACACAGCATAGCGCCTGGCACATTGGTGTAGACTGGTACGTAGTAGCTTTCCTCATTCATTATAACAGCTAACATTTGAGAGCTACTATGGATCAGGCAGAGAACTACGCACTTAACACACTATTCTGAAAGGCTCTTCCCGCAATCCTAAAACAGGTGCTATGACTTAAGTCCAACTTACAGATGAGGACACTGAGGGGCACAGAGGTTAGAGCAACTGGCCAAAGGTCAATTGCAGGCAGGGGATTCAGTCCAAATCAAAGGTTCTGAACCAGCACGTCACACAGCATCTTAGCTCTAACAACAGGGTAGCATTCGCACCAGGATCCTCACCCTCGTCTGCATTTCGCACTGCAATGATGTCTGTGGTGGTTGTTAGGCAAAGTGAGAGCAGGGCAGGAGGCTGTGTATCGGCCTGTGTGCCCACTCCCTCCCCCAGCAGCCTCCCTCACGCTGGGCTCAGCCCTCTGCTGACGGGCGGCTCCCTGGAGGGGACGCAGGCATCAGTGGCACCCCAGCTGGAACCCAGGACTAACGTGGCGACCGTTCAGTTCTGCGTCTTCACTCAGGGCAAATAATACCCCCGCAGGAGCAGCACAGAATGGAAGAGAGGTCCCATTCCAGGACACGCATTTGCTTCTGAGGCTCAGAGAACAGGAGGGCTCTGGTTGCCGCCTCAGCTCCTGGGAGACAAGACTACGGCAGGGAGGGTGCTGGGGTGGCCGGTCTGGCCCTGGAGAAGTAGGAGGAAGCCTGGGGTCAGGAGAGGGGAGGCCGTCCGCCTGGGCCAGTGGCTAATTGCAAGGCCGGCTCGGGGCAGCCAACAGCAACAGCAGTAGCAGTCCCTGCTTCAGAGGACGGGAACGAAGTAGGGAGTGGCAAGGACACAGGAGGGATATTTTCCTTAGGGTGCATGTGCACACAGATGGCACGTGATTAAACAGTCATATGAAATGGCATGGCAAGCCAGATTTATACTAAACACAAAGAAAACACGAGGAGGGGGGTGCTGTCCGAAGCCAAATCACATGTTCTTGAAGAAAATAAAAACTGTGAAATACAGACAAATGCTCTGTCTGGCCTTTTTAACACTGACAAGTGGTCGTTCCAGCCCTTCCTTCTCCAACCTGTGACCTTTTCGGACCCTCTCTGTTCCTACCCTGGTGTTTCTGAAGTAGTGAGACAACAGGACACTGACCTGTCTAGTCCCATTTTACTTCCACGTAGCTAAAGACCGACGTGTTCATGTCGCAGGGCCGCCATTTAGAGTAAGCAAAACATAAGCAAAAAATAAGCAAGCTTACTTGTACCAAATGCCTTTGGTTTAAAAGGAAATGGTACAAATTTTTTTAAAAATTAATTTAAAAATGGAAGGGGAACAGTGACACAAAATATCTCCACTCAAGAAAGCGTGAGCAGAAACCAAATCTTTCGAAATATGTCTGTGATACCAAATACTAGCGCGCGCACGCGCGCGCGCACACACACACGCATGCACGTCCTTGGGCTCTGCAGGCAGGGGGACCTCCCCAGGAGGCTGGCTTCTCGGACAGCCTGGGCAGCCTGCAAAGGAATGCGACAGCACAGGCCAGTCTCCGGACTAGAAAACCCCAGCGGGAGGCCAGAGGCCGGGCCACCTCCTCCGCGGGCTCCAGCACAAAGGAATCGTCTGCCATATTTGGGTTGGCTTCTCCGGCAGCAAACACTGGAGGACCCGGGGAGAGTGAGAACACCAGAAATGAGCTTCCTGGGGCGGCCAACCGATGGCTGAGCAGACACACACGGGGTGAAGGCAAGAGCACAGGGTGGTTCAAAGCCTCAAGGCCCTGGAGTCAGAGCCCAGGTCACCTCCTGCTGGGGCAGTAACAGAAACTACCCCGTGGACATGGTGAGGCCACAACAAATCAGCGACTACACCCTGTGACGGTCAGTGGCTAGGACACCCCTTGCCTCTCCATCACCAAACCAAGGGTGGACTTTGGTTCCCAGGAGAACGAAAAGGTGGCCAAAGCCTTAGGAGGTTCAAGAAAAATCATCTGAACAACTGGAGTTTTGTTTCTGTCAACAGCCGAAGCCTTGAAAGAGAAGAAATGATCCTTCGGTTTGCAGCCACGGCCAAAACTTTGAGACCACAAACGCATGACAAGGGTTAGACAGAAATGGCTACAGTAAAACAAAACCCTTTCATTAGGTTTTTCCAGAATAATGAACTGTAAGCTACTTTGCATTCTTTTTGGCTTCTTTTTTTTAGGTTCTGATACCACGGCCATTAAAAACAATCTCTAAAAAGTCTTTGTTGAGCATCAGAAAGAGACAGCTGGGATGCTGGCATGAGGAAATGTTCAATCTTGTCATTTTGCAAAAGGAATTCATATTCATAATTGATGATGCTTTTGTCCACGCCAGAAGGAAAATATAAAGGCTCAACTATGCTTAAGTAAATTGTACCCAAGCCAACTGCAATACAATTTTTATAAATTATAGAGTAACAGGGAAAAACAAGATTTTGTGAGTTGTGAGCAGAAAGAAAAGACAAACGAGGCAGCCATATTTCAAAAAGAAATCTGGTTAAAAAACACTAATTTCTGGAAGGATGGTTACATTTTCTCTCTCCTCCTTAAAACAAAGAGTAAGTAATCAAAAACTTTAACATCCTAAGAAAATGTATACATTTGACCACCATTAATTGTGTTTGAAAGAGTCAATAACTCTTTGTCAGACAGACACTACTAGGTCCCAAGCACCATTATTGGCCCAAACTGTCAACTACAAATGACCCAGATGAGCACGTAAACTACAGAATTAGCCTTGGGTTAAGAGGCATTTCTCTGTACATATTGGTACAGAAGTAGAAACCCTTTAAATGCCAGTGAAACATTTCACAGACATTTCTTTAAAGATAACTTTTCTCGTTATATAGCTATTGAAGAGATATACAAAGACAGATCAGTGTTAAAGTAAAGGCTCATTTCATTCACCCAATAATTTTATTTACTTAGAGGCCAGGGGTATAAAGACGAGAAAAACAGGAAATACTGCCAGGGTGGTTGCCAGAGACTGGCAGAGGAAGATGGGGAGTCTTAAAATGTCAAAAGAAGTCTTTGGGGGGGAAACAGACCTGAATGGTCTGGAGCGTGGGCAGAAGTTGAGGGCAGAGAGGTGGGAGGAGCCAGGCATGCAAAGGTGCAATCAGAAATGAGTGCCGGTGCCTAGAAGTAACTGAAGAGCCACTGGGTCTGCTGTGAGCAGGGACCCCTGAAGTCATGTGATCCCGGATCAAGCGATCTTGTGTCACAGCTGTTTGGGGTTTTCACAGCTACAACCTCCTTTGAACTCCACGGTCACCCTGAAGAGCAGGTATGGCCGACCCAACCCAGGCCACACAGCACTGACCGGGCAGCGTGGGTTGACCCAAACTCCGCCTCCCCATGAGGGAGGCCAGCTCCTCTGTAATGAAAAGTCCAACAGCGGAAAAGTCCGCTGAACTCCATCATGGTTCTCACTCGACTTAACCTCTTGAAAAAGAGCCGTGCATATTTCCACGCTGGGGAAATGACCTCCTAGTGAAACGGGAGCAGTTCTTCGTGGTAAGGTGTGGACTCTGCACAAAGAGTTATACGCACAAACTCAGAGGAAACAATGCATGGACGGTCAAATTTTTAAAATCATAACTTAGTTACGAATGATTTAACATCTAGCTTAACTGAGCCAAGTAAGTCGTCCATAACTGCCTCAAAAAAGACACGGCCACAGTTCCATTAAACTGCCACGTAAAAACTCCTAGGAGGCCTAGCTCAGTGGTGCTGAACCAGGGCATTGTGCCCCTCGTTTGGCAACATCTGGAGACGTTTTCGGTTTTCACAGTGGGGTGGGGCAGAGAAGAGGGCTGTTGCTAAACACCCCGCAGTGCACAGGACAGCCCCTCCCAACAAAGAATTATCCCACCCAGAAGGTCGACGGCGCTGAGACTGAGAAACCCTGGTCTAAATTCCCAGGCGGTTCTACATACACGGCTCATCCCAGAGGAGGAAAGCATGTGAAACGGAAGGGCTGGCCACGCACCCCCAGGCTCTGCTGCTGCGAAGCTGCGTGGCATTTTAGCCCAGTCACTTCGAGTTACTACGCTGGTTTCCCTGGTTTGCAGGATGGAGCTCCTGCCACAATCCTCAGTGACAAAAGCAGCTGAGGGGCTGAGTGCTCCGACAGGTAGAGGGCCCTCAGTAAACCCTCACGACCAAGGCTAGACAAAGATCCCCGCCACCTGCGACAGGCAAAGGCTGCCGGGTACCTCGCTGTTTCCCAATAACACATACTCCCAGCACTGGCCTGATACAAACACGTTTGGAAAACCAACACCGGGGCACAGACATGCTGTGAGCCCAGCTGTGGCCAGTGCCCAACAGGACCACCAACCCCACTGGGGGTCGGGGGACATTTACAAGGCTCGTTATTTCCTTCAGTTTCCGCACTAGCAATATGTCTTGCACTTCGCTTTAAATCATGTTATCCAAATGGAGTATCATTGTCATAATTAGCATCCACCTTTCAACAGGCACAGGTGGCAATCACGTGTTACCATGGCGACTCGAGGGCTAAAATTCAGGCAGGTCTCTCCAGGCTCTGAGAGCCGGTTCTCCGGGTGGTTCTGAGAGAAACGCAGGACGGTGGGCACGTGCGGGGAGCAGCAGGCCTTTCGTCGGCAGTCAGGTCCTTCTGACAAACTGGAGGCACTCAGCCAGAATCAGCAGAATGAAGCCGGTGTCAGCCTGACACACGCATTACTCTCAAAGAGAAGACTACAGGCCAGCAGCAAAGGAAAAAGTTCCATTCTCACTGTCCCCTCCACTCTGCTTTTGTATTTTATCGGGTACCTTTGGCCACCTTTGGGTGACTGCGCTGCCCTACAGTTAACAATCACTATAAAAGGATGCATGTTAAAGGTCTCGTTCAATCTTAGCAGAAACAGTATTTTTTAAATTTGCAATCCCTCATCTTTCCCCCTCTTTCCTTATTTCAAAGGGGGAAGCAGCAGCTTTGTGCTAAACTGTGAAATGCGCTCAAATGCAGCTCTAAAGGCAAGTACCACCCAGTGGCTGGATATTAGTTTCCATGGTAACCAGGGTCCCTGGGTTCTGGCACACACAGCAGGAAATGCTGCAGATTTCCACAGCAGTGTCTTTTACTAGAAATAAGAGTCCCGTGGCAATTTTAAACATTTGGGAATCCGAAAACACATTATGTGTGGC
>PVJD01010577.1:0-52589 GCA_004026545.1 Mormoops blainvillei | reverse complement strand
CACGAGCGAGGCCTTGTCTCGGGGGGTTGGGTTTGCCTCAGGTGGTGTGCTGGTTCTGCGGCGGCACTCCGGGCTCTCAGCCTGCCTGTGTCCCGGGCCCTCACCCAGGCCCCCGCCCCCGCAGTCCGGAGGGGCAGAGCCAGTGCACCGCCGACCGCCACACTCTGCTTGCAGAACAAGCACTGCCTGCTGGAGGCCGGGATCAGCTGCACCCGGGAGCTGATCAAGTCCAGGATCTACCCCATCGTGCTGTTCATCCGCGTGTCGGAGAAGAACATCAAGAAGTTCAGGTAGGGCTCCGAGCCCCGCCCCGTTCCCTAGAGCGCCCCCTCTCCCACCCCCACCACCAGGGACAGCCTGCGCCGTGGTCGGGCGGGCGACAAGGAGAGGTCAAGGCTGTGCGATGTGCTGAAGGCTTAGCTGTGGGGTCTGACAGAAGAGGGATAGGGATGACGCTGAGGTTCGGAGCCCCGTCCATACGGGACATTGTCCCCGACCCCACCTCTCCTCACACCCAACTGCGACTGAGACTGAGTGCCAAGGCCACTCCGTTCTGTCATCTGATGTTGACAAGCACCTGCCAAGTGCCAGGATGTAGGGAACCCACGAGTGAACAAACGCGGCACAAACCCCCGCCTGACCGCGGCACACGGCAGGGTGTCCGGGCCCAGCCCCGGAGCTGGCATGGGCAGGCGAGGGTGGGGAGGCTTCAGGATGCCTGCCGGTGGGCACGGAAGGGCGCAGGTTCCTCAAAGGCGAACACAGGATCGCCACAGGACCCAACCGCCCCACTCCTGGCCTGGCCCCGGGGAACTGAAGGCAGGGACCCAGACAGACGCGTGCACGGACGCGCTGCTCACGGTAGCCACCAGGTGTCCATCGATGGACCAGGGCATGAGCAGGATGGGCCCGTGTGCACACTGGACTATTGGTCAGTCTGTAAAGAGAAGGAAATTCCGGCACATGAGACACAGGTGGACCTGAAGTGACAGGAGGACAGTGTGCTCAGTGAAGTCACCCAGACACAGGACAAAACTGTCTGATCCCACTTCTACGAGGCCCCTAGAGGAGTCAGATTCATAATGGCAGGAAGTAGGGGGGTGGGGGCCAGGGGCCGGGGTGAGAGTTTCATGGGGGCAGAGTCTCAGTTTGGGAAGATGAGACAGTTCCGGAGACGGTGGTGGTGAGGGTACACAACGATGTACCCAAACTTACCCCTAAACTGTGCACTTAGAAGTGGCTGGATGGCAACTTTTACTGTGTGTGTGTGTGTGTGTGTGTGTGTGTGTGTGTGTCCTCAACTGAAAGGTAAAAAGAAAGTGTTTTGTTTTAGTCCCCACTTCCTGGGGTTTCTGTAAGGGGCAGGAGGCAGTGGCCACTAGGAAAAGCCAGCACGGGGAAGGGGTGGTCAGCAGGTTGTCCAGGGTGGCCCGAGGGGGAAGGATGCGGCCTGCAGTGGGGGGTGGCCGGGTGGGACAGCAGTCACGCGCCCTGGGGACCGGCCTGCAGCCTGGCCCGCAACCTCGCCCTGCGCCCGCAGGAAGATGCTGCCCCGGCCGGAGACCGAGGAGGAGTTCCTGCGCCTGTGCCGGCTGAAGGAGAAGGAGCTGGAGGCCCTGCCGTGTCTGTACGCCACCGTGGAGACCGACATGTGGGGCAGCGTGGAGGAGCTGCTACGCGTCATCAAAGACAAGATTGGCGAGGAACAGCGCAAGACCGTCTGGGTGGACGAGGACCAGCTGTGAGGCGGGCCCCCCGAGTCTAAGAGGCACTCGGAAGGAGTGTCCGGCCCCCACCAGGCAGTGCCGGGGGGTGAGGGCCAGTGCGTGGCCCACAGAGCCACCCCAGCCTAGAGGCTCCGACCCACCCAGTTAGAGCCCCTCCAGGGGGCCCTGGGGGACAGGCGCCTCCGGAGTGCGCAGGGGCAGCTTATTCTGCCAGGGCTGACCCCTCTGAGTGGTCCAGCACTGCGGGCATTAGCGGGGAGGCAGGGCCCCACTCGGGACACAAAGCCAGGCCGAGGCCGGCGGCCCCTCGGAGCGGAGCAGCAGTTGAGTGTAACGCATGGAGAGGCATGCTACCTGTAAGGCAGGGACCCTGCAGGCCGGGCACCCGCCTGCCCTCAGGACACATGACATGCACGGTCCCGGCAGGACGGATCGGGCGGAAGGGGGAGTGCACCACGCCTTTATTTTTCTTGCATTAAAATTTCTCTACTTCCTTGTTTTCAACCATCTTTGTAATTCAGTAGTTTGCAGGGGTTTCAGCTCTCGTCATCTTCCTAGCCTGCAGACCGCCGCCAGCCAGCTTAGCTGAGGCCCCGTGTCGTGCTGGGTGAAGCTGGACGGCCGGCTATCACCGCTGTCCCAGGACAGGCCCAGTTTACACTTGGGCTTGGGGCTAGCGACTAAGATGAGTCCTGATTTGCACAATCCATTATAGCCGCCCTGGGAAAGGCCCGTCCTCAGGAGGCCTCGCTGTCCATGTTCCTGCGTCACCTCCCCACCCCCCCGCCACCCCTGACTCCAGCGCTGAGGTCCGGCACCCCTTACTCAGCTCCCCGCCCATGTTCTCCATTTCTGGGTAGTGGTCCTACGTGCAATCTGTCTTCATCCTTCAGCTCAGGAGGGAGCCTTCTGGGCGAGGCCCCCTCCGCCTTTGCTCCCACTACCCAGGAGTGGGGCAGGGGCGTGGGTTGCAGAAAAGCTATGCGTCCCTCCACAGCAGACGACGGAGGCCCTATGGGCTCTAGAACCATTATTCTCCTTGATCCCCTTGATTCAGATTTTGAGTATGGACCCAACAGGGCTCAGGTAAATGAGGCCAGCTCCAGCCTGTTTCCATGCTGAGTGTTCAGCAATTGGGAGATGGCGGCCTGGGGTTCGAACCCAGGTCTGTGTGTTTGTGGGACCTGTGGGTACAACCACTAGCTGACAATCCAATGTGCACACTCCCTTACTAACAGGATCCTGATGTTCGTCCTGGGAAACTAAGCTAAAAGGGCATAGTCCCCCGCCTCCCTTGCAGCTAGGGTAGTCAAGCAAGTACAAGGTCAAGTTTGGGGGAGAAACAACACAGA
This sequence comes from Mormoops blainvillei, assembly GCA_004026545.1. NCBI lineage: Eukaryota > Metazoa > Chordata > Mammalia > Chiroptera > Mormoopidae > Mormoops > Mormoops blainvillei. Next base: position 49,510 of record PVJD01010577.1, on the reverse strand, counting down.
CCAACAGCCTTCCTCCAGTTCCCAGTCTGGAATACAGACCTGATGGCTGGGTGCTCCGGCAGTCATCTTGGATCTTTGGGTGACTTTGAGGATGGGAGAACAGAAAGACAGAAGGAATGAGAGTCTCTGATGGCACTCGGGAGCCCAAGACTGCAGCTTGAGTTTCTTTTACACAAGACTGAAATGTTCGTCTTGTGTTAAGTGGCTGTTATTTCCGCTCTCAGTTATTGGCAGCCTTGAGCAATTTCTCACTGACACAGGAGCCATCCTTTCTTGTATAGTTTCAGACACCAGGGGCATGAGCCGATCCTCTGCTAGATTTTGCCACACAGTCCAGATATGAATTATGAATAAAAGAACTCAATACCTGTCTCCTTAAAAAAAAAAAAAAAGTGTTCTGGAGCATTTTCAAGCATTTCAATCCTTAGAAGACAAGTTAACACAAAGCCCCAGGTGGTATGAGTGGCCCTGGGGGTTCGGGGTGGGGGCTGGTCCTTTCCTCCCTCCGAGACCCATCTCTGTACCTTGTTGGAATGCTCCAGGGAGGGTGACACCTTTGAAAGCAAAAGGCGTTGCTCAGAGAGCCAGTTAGCGACTCATGCCTCTGCCCCCAGAGCAGCCTAGGAGCTGTGGCTACGCCGGCCTGAGGGGCCCTGACTCCCAGACCCAGCGGCAGTAACTCAGGGCCACGTCAGCAGCCCCCCGAGAGGCACGGGCTGGAAGGGCTCCCGCTCACACCTTTAGAGCTTCAAGTTGCACGGCACATTTTCCCACACCGAGGCAACCACGTCTCCACTTGGAAACCACGCTTCCTTCTAAAGTGCTTAAGAGCTGAGGGGACCGACGTGACTGGAAAAGGGTCTGGGGACAAAGACCTGCTGATTTATTCATATTTATTTAACTTCGGAATTCTCAGGTTTGCCTGCAGAATAACCAAATTCGAGGCTCGCATATAATTTTGGGGTTGGGGGATGGAAGAGGGATGAAGATGGGTCCTGCCTGGGGAGAGGTCCGAGAAGAATTTGGGGGGGGGGTTCCCCAAGTAATTTTAACCAGGCTCCGGGTGCAGGGCTGTAGGTTGTATATATGTTAATAGGATGGAGTCAGGAACGAGGGGCTGTGTCTCAGGCCTCTCCCTGGGCAAGCCCATGACGCCTGCGGGAGGCTGGGGTTTGGCACCCCAGGGAATTGGTCAGTGGGAGGATTTCAAAGGGGCCCCCTGACATCATCTGCTCGAGTTTCAGGCTCTGGCTTGTCAGCTGCTGAGAGCCCGGCAACGGCAGCCCTGGACCCACTTGGAGAGGAGCAAGGGCTGGGCACGGGGACGCTGACCGCCCAGGGCGCCCTGTGACGCCGCGCCAGTGCCCACGGCAGAACCTGCAGTCGAGTTCTGTCCCCGGGAGCCAGCCCAGGGCTCAGGGAGCTGCCCCGAGAGGCAACACGGGCCCGCCGCCCGCAGAGCGAGGCTCAGCCCGGGCCCGGCCGATTAACACCGCAGACCAATGCTCGCTCTGCCTCCAAGGCCGCCAGCGTGCGCCTCGGAGTCCCGGAAACCCTGCTGCATGCGTGGACCTGCAGTCTTCTGGGGGGAAGCCCCGGCTTTCGCAGATCCCCAAGGAGTCCCAGGAGCCCCCAAACGTGAAGGACCGTTGCTCTTGGGTTGGGCAAATATTGACAACTATTTTCTGAGTTCCTGCTCTGTGCCAAGCGCTTTGTAAATGTTCTTTTGCTTACCAATTGCCAAAAGTCGTCTCCGTTTCATACAGCCGAACACTGAGGCTCAGGGAGGTTAAGTCGCTTGACCGAGGTCACACAGCTGGTGAGCTGGAACTCTGCCCAGGCCCGGCGACTGGCCGCCTGCGGGCTCCCCTTCTGCTTGCTCTTCTGATTCAGACACTCTATTTGGGGCCCTGGTGGCACCTGTCCGGCCGCCCCTGTGCTCTCGCAGGGACGGGAGAAGTGTCCGGGGCAGCAGCTGGCCTGGGGCCAGGCCGCAGGAGGATCGCAGGGGAGGCTGTGGGTTCCCTCTCCTGGACAGAGGCAGCCTGCACCCGCCCCAGCAGTGTCACCTGAGCAGGCTCCGTTCCCACCTGAAGTGGGAGTGAAGGGGAGAGGCTTCACTTTAATCTGGAATTTCACGTCCGTTTTTCATAAATAAAGCATTCGCAGCGTTCAGGAGCCACGCGTTATAAAAGGCCATCCATTTAAGACTCTCACCTCCGCTCGTCCCCATTCCCGAAACACACAGAAGCCACGTTTACAAGTTGTCACGTGCCCTTCCAGAGCCCCCGGGCCCAGGCAAGTGATGGAGATCCGCACCCCCTTTGTTACTTGACAGCAAACACACTAGCCGCTCTCTTCCTCACTCTGCTTCCTTTAAGGCCCGAAGCGGTCGTCTTGGGCCTCTTATTCCACGGCAGGCTGTCCCGCTGTGGATAGTGCTGGATTCCTCTCTGCCACTGGGGAACGGCCCCCGTCCCTCCTCTCTGCACCTCCCACAAGCCAGCCCCAAAGGGGCAGAGGCGGGCAGACCTGGAAACCACTGGGACCTGCTCCCTGGGGTCAGGGTCCCAAATATCTGTCCCCCCAGCACCACCTGATGACGGGTCTCTGGGGTTGGCCTGGACGTGCTGCAGCAGGGAGTGTGGCGGGTTTGGGGGTGGCCCCTGCGCATCCCCTGTCCTGGTTATCCATCACTGCGCAACAAACGACCCCGGCTCCTAGTGGCTTCCCCCAGCACCCTTCTTCTAGAAGTCTCCCCAGTGCTTCGGGAGGGCAGACAGGGCTCAGCTGGGCAAGAATTCTCGTCACTTGGGGTCCTCTCCCATCCCTGGGATGTTCTCAGCGGCCGGTGGGGGCCGTCGCACCTGTGCTCTGGCCCGAGCCTGGCACTTGCCCCCCAGCGTGGCGGCCTCCAGAGGGGGCCATCTTAACACGGTGACTCAGGCTCTCGGAGACAGCGTCTCCAGAGGACTCTCGTGGCCCAGCCTGAGGAGTCCCGCACGACACGGTGAATCGCGAAGGCCAGCCCAGGTCGGTGCTGAGGGGAGAAAATCCTGCCTGTGGTCAGCGCGTCACGCAGGAAGTGCAGCCCCATTGACTCCAGCTGGGCCCACCTCCCCACGCGGGGACTCCTGGGTGAGAAAGACAGCAGCGTAGGGCTCGCTCTTTGCAGGTCCCCGGGTGGTTGCTCAGGGCAAACGGGTGACACGCGACCCCACAGTGCAGGAGAGGCTCAGTCTGCTGGACTGCCGGCCTCCCTAGGGGGCCGGGGGGACTAAGCCGTGTTGCTGCTGCTCCGACAGTGCGTGGCAGGGGCAGGTGAGCAGAGGAGGAGCCCCGGTGGGGGTGGGGCACAGTTCCATCCGTCCCCTCACCAACCGAATAGCCCTGAGAACAGAAAACGCCCTGGAAGCCATAGAGCAGCGATTTTCAACCTCTTGCCTCTCACGGCACACACCAGCTAATTACGAAAATTCTGCAACTCACCGAAAAATATTTATTTTTTGCCAGTCTGACCAAAAACTAGATATAATTTCGATTCATTCACTCATGACGGCTGTTGTGTTGACTGCTGTCATGTTTTGTATTTTACTGTCTGAGGAAAAGGCAGTCAGTGCCCCTGACTATGGAGTCAGGTGTCGCACGTTTGAAAAAATCTTGCGGCACGCCAGACTGAAAATCTGGCACACCGGCTGAAAATCGCCGCTGTAGCCCCAGCTGGTGTGGCTCAGTGGACTGAGCACCGGCCTGTGAACCAAAGAGTCGCCGGTTCGATCCCCAGTCAGGGTACATGCCGGGGTTGCAGACCAGGACCCCAGCAGGGGACGCGTGAGAGGCAACCACACATTGACGTTTCTCTCCCTCTCTTTCTCCCCCCTTTCCCTCTGTCTGAAAATAAGTAAATAAAATCTTTTTAAAGAAAGAAAGAAAATCGCTGCTGTAGAGAGATGGGCACAAGGTTCTACCACACTGTTCAATATGGTAGCCATTGGTCACAATGGCTAATTAAATTGATCCAACTAAATTAAATTAAAACTTCTGTTCCTCAGTCACACAAAGGTTTTTCTCAAATGTTCGATAACCTCACGGAGCTGGTGGCCTCTGTGTCGGACAGCACAGGTGGGCGTTCTGCTGGGCAGTGCGGCTGTGGCTCCTGCCATGACTCCGGCACAGGGCTGGGTCCTAGCGCCCGGGGGTGGTACCAGCCCCAGCCCCTTTCTCCAGGTGCTGGCTGGGATGGGCGTGTGAGTAAGCAAGTCATTGCCTAGCGGTTGGAGTTGCCCAGTGGCCAGCAGGGGTGAGAATAACTGAAGTGCGCCAGAGTAATGCACTAGGGGACAGGTGGGGACCATGGCAAATTGTCAAGCACATACTCTGTGTAAAACGGGCTGCTGGAACTTGGTCCCAATTGCTTGGTGCCCTGGAGGAATCAAACCCTGGCTTGCCAGGGCTTCTAACTGTTCAAGAGAACTGTAGGCTTCCCTCTTCAGCCTGGTCGCTTCCTCAGTACAAAATGGCTGCCACAGCACCAGGCATCACATCCTCACGGGCTGGTGCCCAAAGCAGGGGGGAAGGAGGGTCACTTCTTTATTGTGACAGGACATCTCAGCCCCGAGAGCCCTTCCCTTACATCTCATTGGCCAATACTGAGCACATACCGCCTGGAGGCCGTGCTCATTTTCACTCGAACACAGAAAACAGCCCTGGTCTTCATGAAGGCAAACGTTTGTCACAGGGGTGCTTGTTTAGGTGGCATGGTCTCCTTGAGGAGATGACATCTGAGCGGAGGCCTCAAGGGAATGTCAGCAAGCGTGCAAAGATGCGGAGCGGTAGCTTTCGAGCAGCGAGAACAGCAAGTGCAAAGGTCCCGAGGTAGATACAGCGCCCTGCACAAGGGAGCCCACGTGAAAAGGGGGGAGGCGCTGCAGTGTGATGGGTCGACTCCACCCCCAGACCTTCTGCCTCTACCCACTCAGCGCGTCCTCGCCCCCTGCGCGAGGCTCTACCCTGCCCAGGCTGGGAGGCGTTTGGGCAAGAACTGTGGCAGGCGTTGGAGGGAAATTTTCCAGAAGAGGAGACGGCAGCCATCACGTGAGCAGCTGCTGAGACAGGAGAAGAGGTTGTACTTTACAGCATCCACTCCACAACCTTTTAGAAACGCACGTCTCGGAATTCCATTTTTGGTTTCTGGACTGTGTTCCTTGGCTTGGGCTGCTTTTGAGAGACTGCTCTCGGGTCACCTCTTCAGTGGGGCTGAGAACTCCTGGGGCTGGAAAGCTCTCGAGCAGCCGGGCGCCCCGGGGACGGCAGAGCAGCCAGAAAGCAAGGGGCCCGGAGTGTGCCGAGCCCAGTGGGCGTCTCTTCCCGCTCGGTGACCTTTGTGGCAGCTTGACAGCAGCACGGGATGGGGAAGGGCTATGACTTCGGAGTTGGCAAAACCTGCGAATCTCCCCCTGGAGAACGGTTGTGGAATCTTTGAGCACAGCTCTGTGTAACGCCGCCCCCCACCCAACCCCCGCCGGCATGTGGTCCCTCACCTCAGTCTTTCTGCTCGTCACGATTTGCTCTCTCTCTCTCCCTCCCCCTTCTCTGTCTCTCTCTCTCTCCCCACCCAGAGTTGCTCATTTATATTTGGTTTCCAGGCTCACATGACTTGCAACTTCGAGCCAAGCGACCCAGCTCCCAGGTGGCCCCCCGCGTTCCTAAAGAGGGGGCTGTTCGGAGCAGCCTGAGACAGGCGTCCGCCCTGGTTTGACCGGCTGTGCACCCAGGCCGGTGGGGACGGGGACTGGCCAGGCCCCAAGAAGAGGTCGTGGGTGAGGGCAGCCGTGTACGTCCGCGCCTGCGAGCCCCCACGGCCCTCCGCTTTGGCGCTTCTGGCTTTGCTCCTGGCTGAGCCTTCGGAAAAGAGAAAAATCCCAGAGAGACAGCAGAGGGAGAAACGGCCGAGCTGGCAGGTGGAGACGCAGCTGCAGCTCCGAGAGAGAAAGGGCAGAGCCTTCCCTCCCTCCCCCGCTGACCTTTCCTGGGCTCACGCCTAACTTTCCTCCTGACCCAACGGTTTCACTGAATTTTTGTGCATTTAAAAAAACAAACCATGCACCGAAGCTGGGCATCACTTTTATTCGTGGCTGGTTCATGGGGTTCTCCAGCTAAGGGGTCAAAGTCCCCCCTCCTTGCAGGCCTGGGTCAAGGGTACCGTTGGCCACCCAGGCAGCCCCTGCCCTCTGCCCTAGCCACGCTGGCCTCTTGTCATCAGGCCCTGTGGCTCCACGCATGGTAGGTGGGCCTTCATCTCCGTCACGCCCCGTTACTTGCTCCCGCGGGCCCCTGAGTGCCACCCCAGGTGAGCTGGGCAGGGACCACCCACTGCCTTCGCTCTGGGGGCCTAGACCCCAAAAAGTACCGAGGGGCCACGTGTCATTTCCTACCCTGGCTCCCATCTGGGCCACTGGCAAACATTGTCCCCATGTAATAGACAGGGAAACCAAGGCTCAGCGGGGCTCACCACTGGGAAGCCGGGAATCCTCCAGGGGCTCCCCAGGGCTGCCCGGGGCTTCTCTGGCACAGGTGGCTCAGAGTTCACCTCCAGCTCCGTTGTAGGGTGGGGGTCAAGGTCAGGCCAAATCCAGGAAGACTGAGGAGAGGGGTGGGCCCCGCGTGGGGGGTCCATGGGAGAGGCCTCCGGTCTGCGTGGCAGGTGGGGCTTGGCTCAGCTCCCCCCGTCCCTCGCCGGCCCCTCCTCCAGCCCCCCTCGTGCTCTCCACCACCCCGGGCGCCAGCCAAGCCCTCTGCCCATGGGAGCACCAGGCCCTCCCCTGGAGGAGCCCCCGGAGGGGCCGGGCCAGCGGCAGGAAGCCTGGGGCCCCCAGGCGGCGTGGCCCGTGGGGGTGGGACGCGGGGGGAGGGAGGTTCTCTGCTCCCTGGTTTGTTTGGGTGCTAAAATTAGCCCCCACGAGTGAGGGGGCTGAGGGCTCAAGGCTTCTCAGCACAGGCTGCTCGAAACCCCAGGTGCCAGCGTCTAAAATGGTACCGAAAGTTTCCAAGCCACCGCGCTGACTGGAAATGAACCCAACACAGGAATTTCTTTCTCTCCTGTCACATGTCACGTTCGGCTCTGACGGTTTGAACAATGCCGTGTCTCCCCAGCATTCATGTGGCCGACTGGATGTGAGTGTGTGTGCGCGCAGCTGTGAAGTTGTGGGTCCGTGTGTGTGAGGGGCGGGGGAACGGAGAGGGAGAACACAGAGGTACACACGCAGAGAGAAACCCAGACGAAAGCCCACAAGTTCCCCCAGGGCAAGACGGGTTTGTGCCTCATGGGCCCCTGGCCCGAGGCCCTGCCCAGGGTGGAGGTCAGGCGCCTTGGTGGCTGCTGTGCTCAGTGGGCGTGGCTGGGCGGCAAGGGGTCCTTGGGCCTCTGCTGGCTGGGAGCTGTGGGGTGCCAGGAGGAAGTGGCATGGTCTGAGTGACCTCCGCAAAGGTTATGTCTAGAATCAGATGATAAGACCTGGGTAACTGCCACTTGTGGTCACCATGAGAAACCTGTACACTCCTGCAAGGAACCCCGAGTCAGCGTCACCAGCTCAGCTGCTGCTGGCCGCCTGGGAGGTCAGGGTCCCTTGGCTGTCCAGTTGGACCGACCCAAATTCAATGTTCAAGAAAACAAGCCCACTCCTCATCCCGCCCCGTACCTGGCATTGACCGCACCAGCCCCGATGCCCAGCTTGACCCCAGTGCCCTCGAATGGCCTGCTTCTCTCCAGCCTTCTCGCCCCCGTGAACCCACGTGGAGGGATCGCCCCATAATGGGCTGTCAGGACCCCCGACAGCAGCATTGCTCACCACCTTCCCACCATGAACCCCTTGGGCATCTCAAAATAGTGTCTTGAAGTATTGGGTTGGCCAAAACGTTTGGTTATTTTCCATACGATGACTCTCATAGCACTTAGTTGCCTTCAGCTTCAATCAAAACAATTTTGTAAGATGGTACTGTGACAACTGTCACAGTACAGTGTGCGTTAGAAAAAATCAAAGTTGGTGACTTTTTGTGTAGCCATTTTAATATTGAAGATGGAAGAAAATACGCAACACTTTCAGCATGTTATGCTTTATTATTTCAAGAAAGGTGAAAATGCAACTGAAACACACAAAGAAGGTCTGCGCAGTTATGGAGAGGGTGCTGTTGACGGAGCGAACGTGTCAGAAGTGGTTCGCGAAGTTTTGTGCTGGAGATTTCGCTGGACGATGCTCCACGGTTGGGTAGACCAGTGGAAGTTGATAGCGATCAAATCGAGACATTGAGAGCAATCAACGTTATACGATGCGGGAGATAGCCGACAAATTCAAACTATCCAAATGAATAAAGCTATTGGTGAAAATGAAAAAAATGTGTCTTTTATGTTACAGAAAAAAAACATGCAGACTTTTGGGCCAACCCAATACATCAAGTCAAACACATAGGGTTGCCAAGGAACCTGTCTCTGCTGAAATACAGTTATCAAAATAGTTGAAGGGCAAAGATGTCATCTGGTCACTCTCATGCTTGTTTTGAGACACATTAAACAAGACTCCATAGCAAGACCGAGTGATGGCGCCATCATTTCAAAGCTGTGATGGGCCTAAACTATTTCCCGTCACCTGTGGCTGCCGCAGGTGGGACACGAAGACCCCCGTGTTTCCGTCCCGGAGCAGGTCAGACGCCAGGTCGGGGCCCCCTCAGCAGTAAGGAGTGCAGACCTTCAAGCAAAGTTCGAGCCCTGGGAGCCTGGTCCAGAACTCACCTAGAGAAAGGCCACCCTGCCTTGTCCTTGGAGGCCCTGGCAGCTTAAAGTAAACCACTTCCCAGACGCTCACAGTCGCCCTTCACACCAGAGACAACCAGGAACCGTAGGCTGCCAGCGGGAGCCCAGCGAAAACAGTTCGGACCAGTCCCGGTACGCCCGGAGCAGGGCGAGGGGCGGGGTGGGGCCCGGCGGGAACCAGGTGGCGAGGCGGCATCCGCGGGGCCCGCGGGGCAGGCAAGACAGGCAGGGTGCTGGCCTGCGCCCGCGGCTACGTCTGCAGGACCCCCTTCCTGCAGCGTTTCGGATCACCGCCGGGCAGCAGGGTGGTCGACGGTTGAAACCCAGGGACATTGCCTTTGGAAATGTGCTTTCTTATCCCCTGCAGCAGTCAGTGGTGTGGAGAGAAGTTAGGAGGGGGTAGAGGGAAGGAGGCGTGTCCGTCGCCCGAAACCTGGAGAAGGGGCCCCCTCAGCGGGCACGGGTGTCTGGAAACCCTCGGTGCAGCCAATGGGTCCAGTGAGGGGATGGGGGCATGAATTGCCTCTCAAATGGCACCGGCCGTTCATACTTCATTACTATCAGTCTCCAGGATTTACAGCCTTCGTCGGTTTGAATTACCATCAACTGCTATATTTGTCAAGGGTTTTACTTTGTCCATCTTTGGACTCTAAGCGCGCCTGCGTGCACACACGCGCCCACACGTGCATTCCATTCAGCGAATGAGCCTCAAGTCTGGGAAGGCTTCTAGCGCCCTCTAGTGGCGAGAAGGGCCCCACTACTCTGCATGAGTGTGAGCAGATATGGGTGTGGGCATGTGTGTTCTGTGTGTGTGTCCTGTGCTTGGGCGCTTGCATGGGCACACATGTTTGTGTGCATATGTACAAATGTGTGTTTTGATGGAATGTATGTGCAAGTGTTTGGGTACACACGTGTGTGCGGGGGGGTGTGCACACATGGGTTTGGGGTGGGTAGACACGGAGGTTTTGGGTATGCTCGTGTGCACACCTGCCTGTGTGTTTGGGGAGGGTGTGCACATATGGGTTTGGGGGTGTGCATGCACATTTCTGCTCCTGCTGGCGTGTGGGGTGTCAGCGCCATAGGAGGCACACGTGGGCATGGGCACTGGGCTCTCATTCACGCATCACACATATGTGCATGGAGACCACTGTCACTTCCTAGCCCAACTGATGGCCGTGTTTCCTCCACGCTGTGACTGCCATCTGCCCACCCCAGGACCCCGTCCAGTTTACAGTCCCCTGAACAGGCCACTGGCAGCTCCGCAAACCCTCTCCCTCAGGCCACCAACCTGCCTTTTGGTCAGAGTAACAGGGAGGGGTGACTGTCACCCTTTTCCCTGACCCCGAATTCTGCAGTCCATGGGAACGTAACTCTCCCAGGATCACCTTTCCCAGACTGTGGGGACATGGCCTCGCCCTGTCACCACGAGGTGCAGACGCTCCGCACCCACTTGCTAGACCATCGAGCTATGCATTGCCCTTCGGTGAGACACCACAGAGCCAAAGGGCAGGCTTTTCTTGGCTTCTCCCATCCTGGGTGACCTCGGCCCTCCAAGACCTGGCACACCCAGCAGGTCCCAGGCCCTAAACGCATGTAAATAAGTCCTGCATCCTTCCCACTGGCCCAGGGCAGCCTGTGTGCGGAAGACACGTGTCCAGGGACGCCCCATTAACAGGGTTGGGGCCTGGCTGTCCCCTCACAATTCCGTGAACCTGAGCAGGTGTCTGAAGTGGGCGTGGATCTGTGTAACACAGGAAACAGCACCTGGGTCATTGATGGTCCCCCCCTGCCCCAGCACAGCGCAAAGGCCTGCAATGGGAAACACAGAGACAGACATTTGTGATGTACATCACAATGTCAGAATATAAGGTGCATTGGAGACACTTATTTTTGTGTTCTCAGCTATTTTTGGCAAGCGATGCTGGTTTCCCGTAAATCACAGCAATGCAAAGTTTCCTTTTATAATCAGTTTTCTTATACTGAAAAAAGAAGTGACAACTTAAAGCAAGATGACATTGGGGTCGGGGTGGTCCACTGGGGCCGATAGAGGTCCTCTGGGCCCGGTGGGATCAGAGTGGAGCTGGAGTCCCACTGTGCCTGCCCAGCAGGCCATGCAGGCCACGGTCACCTGGGGGATGGGCGTCCCTTTCCATACCCAAAGGGACCATCCACGCGCCAAAAACTGTGAGGGTGGAATTTGAAGCCTGGACAACAAAGGGTTGATAGGACACTCATCCCCCTTTCTATCTGATGACACAGACAACCTACATCTTTTCCACCCCCCTCATTCCATGGAGCCCACAGGCCTGATGGCACCTCACCCAGGACCACGTCCCAGTGACCCAGGCTGCCCCAACTTTCCTGCTCACGTGCTGTGTGACCCCAGAGAAGTGTCTGTCCCTCTCTGGGCCTGAGTGCCTCCGTCTCTACAATCGAAGGTGGGAGCTGATTTGGAATGGTTCCTGCAGGCACCTGAGCATACGGTCCGCGGTTTCCTCCGGGCCCCACTCTCTCCGCCACAGACGCGAAGCTGGTGGTTTTTCCTACCAGACCCAGACCCAGACCGTGAAGAAGAGCTTCCACCTGAAGCCACGTATTTACACCTTGCTTGGCACCTGCAGCCTGATCAGCCCGCCCGTTTATGGATGGAGACAGCGCTGCCTGCCACTCCCCCTTGGCCGGTCCCCACCATGCTGCCTGGTGACATTGCGGCCGCGTGGTAGGCGCTCCACTGAGAACCTTGCCTCCAGGTGAGCCAGATGGGTTTCTAACCCAACCTGCCGAGCCCTCCAAACACCCTGGGTGAGGGTGCCTCATCCTCTCCAGCGCAGGAAGAGGAAACTGAGGCTCAAGGAGGGCAGGAGACCCGCCGCTGGGATTTGCCACCAGGCCGGGCTCACCAGGCACTGCGGACTCTGCCGCACCCGTCGCAGGGCATGTGAGCGCCCCGCGCAGAGAAAGACCACGCGGATGCCGCAGGAGGGCGCCCGCGCCGAGCAGACCCTCGAAGGCCTACGAGAATAAGGCGACAAGCAGCAGCAGGTGGGCACGTCTCTGTTTTGGACACCTGAGAGAGTGGGGACTTCCCAGTGAACCCCAGATTCATTAATCCTCCGTCCGCCAACATCTCCGCGCCTGGTCCTAGCACCTGGTGGAGTTTCCAGTCCCCACTAGGGGGCGGAATAGGCACCCTCGGTTCCCTGAACCTGCTAACAGGTTGACACGGAGCCAGGCAGGTATGACCAGATGAGGGGACCTGGAGCAGAGAGTTATGACCTTGCCCAAAACTCCCCACGGGCTGTCAGGACCTTGAGACTCTGGGGAGCAGATGCCTCCCCGGGGTGCCCACCAGCCTGTCCTGTAGGATTTGGCGGCAGCTCCCCGCCCCAGAAGGGTACCCCGTCCTGGGGCTGAGCCCGCCTCTGCCCAGGCACCCGCACCCCCACTGCGGGCTGGGACATAAATTAAAATTCAATTTCATTAAGCCAGCACACGATCAATCCCTGGCTCCGACTAACAATGCCAGGCGGGGCGCTTCCTGCGCGCGGCTGTAATTCACCCCGCCTCCCCCGCTCTTGTTCACGAACTGCTAGAGCTGCACTTTCCGCCCAAATTTATGGCGCTGGCCGCGTCTGGGGCCTGAGTTACAGCCGCGGGTCTGATGGGGACTGCATTATTCTGCATCTAATCCTCGCGCCCGACAGCCTGGGGAGGGCCGCATTGTTCTCCGCAGCCAGGTCCCAGCCACCCACCCCAGGCGCAGGCCGCACTCCACTTCCAGGGCTGAGCCCACCTTGGCGCCAACCCCCAGGTGACTGCTCCCCCGTGCAGGCGTAGAGGAGGGCGTGCTGGAGCCCCATTTCACAGATCGGCAGAGCGAGGCCCCCCGCCTGCTGACAGCAGCGCTCGCGGCTGAGCCTCTCGCCCAGCTGCGGGACGGGTGTGGCGGTGGGCGCCTGCAACGGCCCCAGCAGGCCACAGAGCGAAGACGTGCTGGCACCATGGAATCCTGGGAGTATGAAGAAGAGCAGGGCAGCTCCGTGTGTCCCGACAGGCAAAGATGTCCAAGATGTGCTGACGTGTGGAAACAGCGAACAGGAACAGGTACGTGCAGCGCACGGTGAAGCGGCGTGCGTAGGATCCGGCCCGTGAGCCCCGAAAGGTGGGGAGGCCTGGCTCAGGGCTGTGCCCTGCCCCACTGACGGAGGAGGGGCGCTCGCGTCCCCCCTTGTGGAGCGGGATCTGCGGCGAGTACACAGTGCTTCTGCAATGATAAAAACTATGAGCTTTTCTCAAGACCCTCGTTCCCCCCGCAGAGCATCTGGCAGCACCTGGAAGTTTCCACAGCCCTTCTGGATATCAGGTGTTCACACTGGCCCAGGCAAGGAGGGCTCAGCAGTCCGTGTCCCCCATGCCCACCCTTCTGGGACCCTGGGCACCTTCCACAAGGGCTGGGGTTCTCAGCCAGGCTCCCTGACCTCTGACCTCTTTGGCCAGCCTTGGGGGAGGGGAATACTGACTCTGGGGCTATGGAGGGTGGGCGGCAGGGGCTGGCCAGAGCTGAGGGGGAGCCTGGGAGAAGTGCGATCTTGTCCAAAGTGCAGCCCTGGGGCCACATCTCCCTCCTTCAGAAACACTGTGGGTCCCAAGTCTGTGCTTCTGTCTCTGCTTCTGCCCACAGCCTCCAGGACGTGGGCTGATAATTCCCAGCCTCCACTGGAGGTCCCAGGGCCCTGAAGCAAAGCACACCCCTGGCTGCCCAACCCCTCCCCCTTCTAAGAGCCAGCATCCATCAAAGCCGCTTTCACATCCCCAGGTGCTGCCACATGGACTCGACTCCTGCCCTCCAAGGACTCATGGGCTCAGAACGGGACAGAATCAAGTGTTTGGAGAGTGAGACAGGCACCCAGGGCGAGGGTGGCCCAGGCCAGGCAGAGGGCCGGCCCAAGGCTCCTGCAGGGCAGGGCTGCTCAGGGGACAGCCCTGGAGCCAGTGCGGGGAGGGGAAGGTGGCAGCAGGTACGGTCCCTCCCCCTCCATCATCACCGCCACTCCACACCCAGGCCACCGGGGCCTCGCACTAGACGCAGCCAGGGTCTCTGCGAAAAGGCCCGCTCCCCGCCCTGCACTCCTCTCCACAGGTCGAGGGAACTTTCTAGTACATGTGGAGGCACCTGGTCCCTGTCCAGCACAGACACCTCCAGGGCATCCCGGTGCCCTCGGGACAGAATCCGCCCCTTGTCTGGTCTCTACTTCCTGGGCCAACTTGATCAGTTCACCCTCCTACACACACGTGTGTGCACACATGCAAACACACGTGCACTCACGTGCACACGCATGTGCAGTCACACTCCAGCCAGGCGAGCACTTCGCTGTCCCCTCCCTCCTTTTGCTCCCCTCTCTGGCTGGTTCCCGCCCTTCAAACTCAGGGGGGCAGAGGTTTCCTCTGCACCTGCACCAGGGCCCCCCGCCTGCCCGTCCACAGCTGGTTTACGCCCCACCTGGGGTCGGGCTGCACCGTGTGACCAGTGGGCTGTCCCCCTGTGAACAGATGAAAGAGACCCTCATGCTCCCGTCTCTTTCCCAGACCGCATTTGCGGGGGCGCAGGGAGACATGGAAGCTGTCCGGTCAGTACCCCAGGACCACTGCCTGAGAGACGCTCGGACCCACCGCCAACTGCGAGTGACCCGAAATGAAGCGTCCACTCCCTGTGACAAGGCTTGAGCGTGGCCCTTGCTGCGGCGCAGATTCCTCCCGCAAAGGTCCCCTGGTCACCCTCCCCTCCACCGCCCCAGACCTCTCTCGGGTTCACCCTCAGCACCGGCGTTAGCACCACCTGGCGGGCGGTCAGGGCCCTGCAAGCCACGCGGGCGAGGCGGGCTCAGCACCTGGGGCGGCAGGCAGCCCACCCTCCCACACCTGCTCTGGCCCCTCTGAGGTGACATCCCCGGTCCTCGTGACCTTCAGTGGGCTGTGGACAACCGTGAGGGGGGCCAGAACGCCCTTTGCTCACTCACTTGGCTTCTTCGTGAGTCGAAATGCACTTTTCTTGTTCCTAATTAACTCCCTGCCACCCAGTTTGCAGTAAAGGCTGATTTATTTCCGCCTTTCCGCATGCAGGGGACGGGCTGGCTCGTCTCAGCCGCGCGGACTCCAGCCCAACATCTCAGTGAAAAGCGGGTCCCTCGTCCTGTCAGCATCCTGCCAGCACGCTCCGCCTCCCTGCTACCCGCGTCCCACCGCCGCTGCTGTAAATCACTGCTCTCTTGTAATGACCCCCTCTGCCCTGTGGCCACACCTGTCAGCCTGGCTTGGGCACTGCCGAGTGCCAGTCGCCGCTGATTCTGTGGACAAACCAGCCCTCAGGAGGGCGGACCGGCACGCCACGGGGCGCTAGGTGTTGGACCCAGGTGACCCCCAGCTGGGCCCTCTGAGGCCTGAGGCCGGTGCTCTCGGTGCTCGGTCAAGCCCAGGGGTCACCCGTGGGCCATTCCCAGGGGTGCCTTCCCGAGGGGTCCTCTGCCAGGGAGACACGCCAGCCCACCCTGGGGCAGACCAAGTGCCAGCAGCCAGCAGGCCCAGGGGAGCCTCAACCAGTGAGGGCGGGAAGAGGGGGCTGGTAAGCAGAAGGCGGAAGCCCGATGTGGAAGCCCCCTCCCGGTTGCTGGGGGGCGGTGGCTGCCCCGGGGCCGAGGCTGAGCCCTTGATGGCCGCCCGTGACCCGTACGTGAATGCACGCGCACCTCCTTTCCGCCCCACGCCCTCCCCGTTGGGTGGGTGGAGATCTTAGAACGTGAAACCCTGACCATTACTTTAAGCGGTTCCAGGAAGATTTGTGAAGCCAGTGAGGTCCGGAACCGGGTCCCCCCTTCCTCGGAAGAAGAGGCTCCTCCCTGGGAGGACAGAGGCCAGGCTGTTGCAAGCGAAGGGGATAGTGCTCCTGGCGGCTCCAACAAGGGGCCCTGCAGCTCTCAACACTCACATAAGCCCCAGCAGCTGGACACCTGGGGACGGACAGAGCCCAGGGACATGGTGAGGGATGACACTGCACTGACGCGGAGGGCAGCGGGCAGAGAGGTGGGGGACGAGGCCGGGGGTGGGGCACGAGGGATGGTGAGCAGACTGTCAGAGAGGAAATGCTCTCGGGAACAACTGACGAGAGGGGTCAGACAGGACACTGCCCTTCAGGGGACGCCAGCGTCGAGGCAACCCAGGGCCATG
Organism: Mormoops blainvillei; assembly: GCA_004026545.1. Taxonomy (NCBI): domain Eukaryota; kingdom Metazoa; phylum Chordata; class Mammalia; order Chiroptera; family Mormoopidae; genus Mormoops; species Mormoops blainvillei. The sequence continues at coordinate 33,483 of PVJD01010577.1, read as the reverse complement.
CCCCTCCCCAGTGCCACACATCTACGCCATCCCCTGAAACATAACTGCCACTCCAAGCCCAAAGAAGGGCACGGGGAGGCTCCGCTCTTAGTTTAAGTGGCCGCATTTACCTGGAATTGGCCAAGGTAACATCTTCGGGCATTGGGTTGACTTACAGAAAAACAGGGCTCACAGTGTGAGAAATGTATCCCGCGACCGGGTCCTGGGCCTGCCTCCTCCCCGTGGGAGCCAGCAGGCCTCCCGAGCTCAGCTGCGAGGCTGCAGGCGGGAGTGGCCAGACCCGTAGGGCTTGAGGCAGGCACCCGAGCTAAGACCCTGGCAAGGGGGACAGGGCCGGTCCCTGGGAGCTGTGTCAGAAGGCTGACCTTGTTCCCCAGGGCTGCTGGCTGAGTGGAAGGGGTGGCTGCAGGCCTCCCAGGCCTGGGCGCCGGCATGTGCCCCTTTCCAGGCTGCCGATAGCTGGGGTGCGGAAGGTGAGGGGCGGAGGGGCGCGAAGCTGGTCACACCTGTCTGGTTCTGGAGGAGGGAACCCGGACGCTGAGGAGAATTTACGGCAGCCTGCAGAACTCATCTGTGGCTCACAGACGAGGTTTCCTGCATCTCCTGTCCACCCCAACCGAACCCCCGCTGGGTTTTCTTGTGGGGCATGAGCGCCACCTGGTGGTTGCATAAGGGACTTTCAAGTCATGTTATCTAGAATGCCAAGGACACCCACAGGAGGACCCTACCCGTCTCTGGGCAAAGGTGGGAGCACCCACTGAGCTTAGCAGCGGCTCAGCATGTGCCTGAAGACCTCAGCACAGTGGCCGTGAGGTATAGCCACAGGGACCCCCCCCCCCTGCCAGTCAGGTGTTCATTCTTTCTTTCTCTTTCATTTCCCTGGAATGTGTATTAAGCACCCACTGCATACCAGGTATTAGGGACAGAGAGGTGAACAAAATGGTCACGTGCCTGGTTTCACAGAGCTGGAATCATAATAGGGAGGAGATGACAAGCAGGTAAGTAATGAGATATTTTCATGGAGTGTTAAGTGCTGTGAGGATTCTCCAAGTTCAGGAATAGAGCCTGAAAATCTTGCCCGATGAACCTTGCCTTCAGTGAACCTCGTCTCAGCCTCCTCTCCTGACAAGCACCGTGACATGGGCCCCAAACCCCAATGTCATGGAGCACCCTGAAAGCCCTGATGTGCAGGCGCCACCCAGGCCCCAGGCCCTTTGCACATGCTATTTCCTCGACCTTCAGTGCCCTTCCCACCTCATCCCCGTGACAAGCCCCCCTTGCCCTTTATAACAAAACTCAAGGTCACCTCTTCCATGAAGTCTTCCCTGATACTCCACCGGCAGAATCAATGCCCCACCCCCACCCCCCGCCATTACTTATGCACCTTGTGTGGACTCTTACAGAAGGTCAGACAGTGGAATACAGTGAACACTGGACTTGGAGCTGGAAAGAGCGGGTGTCCAGCCCTGACTCTGCTGCTTCCTAGTTTTCTGACCTGGGGCCAAATGCTTAACCTTTCTCAGACTCAACCTCCTTGCCAGTGGAAACTAGGATTTACAATACCACGCCCCTCCAAGTTGGAGGGCTTTAAACCTTTAATGCAGTAAAGTGCTTTACATGTGGAAAAGATTGGGTAGACATTAGCCGCAATTGTTGGTGCTATTGTCCCCAGAGGCCAATCAAGCGCTCTTTGTCATTCGGCTGCCCCACAAGGCTCTGGGTGTCTTACTGTAGGTAGCGGTCCTCTTCCTGGGGCCCCAGAGTTGTGCCTGGGGCTGCAAGCTGGAGGCAGAGGAGTGTCAGCTGTCCCCAGCCAGCAGCAAGAGGAAAGAGGTGGCCATAATGCTGCCCACCGTCTCCCCATCCCTCCACCCCCCCCATACAAGCAGGAGACCACCAAGGAGGCAGAGAAGTCGGGGTGGGGGGGACTGCGGGGGGCTGTGGAGAATGAAGTAAGGGGCTCCTGGTTTGGGGTTTTCACTGCTCTGCAGGAGGGGAAACAAGGAGGATGAGCGTGAAATTGGATTGAGGTGGAAGTTTCGACCAAACCAGCTTTTTTATTGCCCTGAAGTGCCTGGGGACCTGAGGGGGTCTGCCTGAGCCCTAGGGAAGGGACAGGAAGCCGCAGCTGGAAAGAGCAAGGCTGCAGGCAGTGAATCGCCAGGGAAAACCCGGTCCATTTCCGGTGCATCGCCAGGGAGCCCAGCGGCTCAGCAGCAGCCCAGTCGGCCTGCTCGGCCCCCCAGGGCCCAGAGCCCCCGCCCCGGGCATTCCCTCCGCCTCGCCTCCCAGACAGGCTCTTGGCCACAGATGGCCCCTGCCCGTGCTCTCCGCAGACTGGAGACCAGATGCCCAGAAGCGCCCCTTGCTTGGTTCCATGCTGTGCTGCCACCTGAAATTCTTAACACCTTTTGAACAAGACACCCGCATTTTCACTGTGCACTGGGCCCTCGCGTGGCAGCTCCTGGCATAGCTCCTGGCTTCCCACAGGCGCCCCCTGGGGTCTCTGGCCCTTGGCAGGCTACCCGCCCCCTTGTCCGTGCCCAGAAGGCAGGCTCTGAGCCCCCGGTCATCTGTGTGCTCTGCGAGCCTTGGTCGGCCCAGGCCACCAGGCCGGGGGCCCCAGAGAGCAGGGGAGGGCCCCCATCGGCCGCAGGTCTGCCCATTTCAGGGGAAGGGGGATGAGGGGAGCACTGCTCCCCGCAGGGAAAACCGCAGGAAATTAGGCAGGATTTCCAGACAGCAGCAGTGAGACGGGAAGGCCGAGGGCAAGGCCGGAGACAGACCCACAGTAAGAATAAAGGCAAGGCAACCTTGCACCTCCCGCAGCGTCCGGGTTGCAGGTCCGTCCCCGGTTGGGCCACATACAAGAGGCAATGGATCGATGTTTCTCTCTCATCAATGTTTCTCTCTCTCTCTTCCCCCCCCCCACCACAAATAAATAAATAAAAACTTTAAAAAAGAAAAAAGAGAATTGCTGACAGTGCCCCAAAATGTTCTCCTTCCGGGGCTTGGGGGACAAATAAGTAGAATCTGAGTTCAAATAGAGAAGTATCTCAGGGCGTGGTCTTGGGTCCCACGATCAATTCTTCCCTAAAAACATGCTGACTATGAAAGGGGTCATTAGCCAGCAAGATGGCCGACCATCTCTTCCAGACCGTGCCTGGCAGCACCCTGGGGAACCCCCTTGTCCACTTTCAAGACATGTGACAGAGCTCCTCCTAAAGAAAGGGCCCTCTGCAGTGCTTTCGAGGTCCCTGGGGACTATGCCTCCACCCACCATCCACCCACCCACCCGCCCATGCATCCATCCATCCATTAGCCAGTCTTTCATTTTTCCTCCTCCCTCGCGCCCACCCACCCACCCGGCGCACAATGATTGAGTTCCTACCGCGCACAGGCCCAGGGGCTCTGGCCCTACTCAGACGGACAGAGACCCTGCCTCGTGTCCGAAGTGGGGAAGACCCACTCAACGTACAATTACACAAATAACTTAAAATGTGATCAACGGTAGGGAAGAAAGGGGTGGGCTGCTAGGGAAGAAGATCACGGGAACTGCGCCTGGTTTGGTGGGCGCAGTAGGGAAGCTGGGCGTAAGCAAAGCCTTCCAGAGAAAGGGCCGCGGGGCTCGGCGAGGAGGTGAGAGCTGGGAGAGAGCGGAGGGTGGAGGGTGGAGGCTGGAGGGTGGGGCAGTCTCCGGGCGGAGGGAGCAGCGCCGGCGGCCGAGGCCCCGAGGCAAGAACAGTCTTTCCCAGGGTGTGACCGGCGGGGAGCCAAGCTCTTCTGAGTGGGCGGGCTGTGGGGGAGGCAGGAGGAGGAAGGAACGGTGACCCTATTCTTAGCCACGCAAAGGAGCTGCGCTGGGGAGACCTGTGACACTGTCTGGGGAGCATCGGGTGCCCAGTGAGGTTGAAAGACCAGGATTCAAGTTCGGGGTTCCCATTTCTTCGGCGTGATTTTGGGCAAGAGACTTTACGTTGCTAAGTGTCCGCTTTGTTGTGCGTCATGTGGAGATAATGATGGTGGTAATTAACGCAGATGGAGACGTTGCTCTGCGCCACTCTTCTTAGGACTCTACATATGTTATCTCCTTTCGTTTTTACTGGTCTCAGCCTCGTCGTACGATTGTAGCGCCGTCGTTATCCCCACTTCACGGAGTGAAGCAAGGCACGGCGAGGCCACGCCTTTCGCTCAAGGTGCCCCGCCAGCAGAAGGCAGGCCGGGCGCGGAAGGCAGACCCTGCCCGCGCCTGTCCGGCGGCGGGGCCCATGAAGCCACACCCGCGGGCCGATCCGGTGCGGGCGCAGTACAAACAAACTTAACCAGCGGAATGCCTACTCAAAAGGCATATTTTTAATTTCTATAACTTTGGACTTTTCAGAAGATGTATTTAAGTTTATGATATCCAATGTAATTGCGACATGGTCAGGGAATGTGGGCTATGCGATATCAGTCCTTTAAACTGTGTTGAAATTTGCTTCAGGGCCCGTGATGTGGCTGATTTTTTAAAATGTTCCTCGGATTTGAGCAGAACATGTGCTCTCTAGTCCCTGAGTTTACTGTTCAGCATGTGTCGTGTAGGTCAGACTTGTTCACTGTTGCACGAAAAGAAGTGTTCGACCCACACCCTCGCCCCCGCAATGACCGTGGATTCTTCAGCCGCTCCTCGAGGTTTGTCCGTTTCTTTGCTTGGGCATTTGAGGCGATGTTATTAGCTGCGTGCGAGTTGAGACTTGTTATATCTTACCAGTGAATTAGACCTTTTATTGTACAAAAGGGCTCTTTATCACTAGTCAGCCTTTAAACTTAAAATCTATTTTGTCTCCTCGTCGCGTAGCTTTGCCAGACCTCCTTTGGCGGCTGTTTGCCTGTGAGATCTCTCTCCGCTCTTTCTTTTACTTTGATCTTTTCTGGTTTGTTAGGTATGCCCTCTAGAAGCAGGCAGCTGAACCTTGTTTTTATTTCATCCCGTCTGATAGTCTTTATCTCTCAACCATTTTAGTCTATTTATATTTAATTTGGTGAATCATATATTTGGTTTTATTTCCACCTTTTTGTTTTGTCCAAGTGGTTCTGTTTTTATCCCTATGTTTTTGTTCTCTTTATCTTTTTGCATTCTTTTGTATTGATTGATTTTTGTTCCCTCATTCCATTTTTCCTCTCTGCTTGCGTGGAAATCATACACTCTACTTCTCTTCATTTTGTGTTTACCCTAAAAATATTAACGTGACTATGTAACTTGACAAAGTTTAAGATTAATCAAAATATTTATTCTCCTCTCAAACAGTTCAAAGATCTTAGAACACTTTAATCATGGTTGGCCCCGCCTATCATCTGCCTTTTCTGTCCCGTATTTTTAGTTCATTTTTTCTTAACTCCACAAGTTAAAATTATGGTTTGATACAGTCAATGATAAGAGTTACTATGTGTTCACAAAGTATCCGCTATTGCTTTTTTGTGTGACAGTCTTTCTTCCTGAAGCACGTTGTGCCAGATCGCAGGGCCGACATAACAAAGTACCGCAGACTGAGTGTTAGAACAACAGACATTTACCTTCTCCCAAATCAGGGGGCTGGAAGTCCAAGATCAAGGTGTTGGCAGGGTCAGCGTCTCCTGCGGCCTCCCTCCTAGGCTTGCAGGCGGCCGTCCTCTCCCTGTGTTTTCACGTGGTCTACCTCCTGACCTCCTCTGTGTCCAGATTTCCTCTTCTTTTAAGGACACCAGTCATACTGGATCAAGGCCCACCCTAGAGGCCTCATTGTCACTTAATCACGTCTTTGAAGCCCAGTCTCCACATACGGTGACCTTCTGAGGGACTGGGGGGTTAGGGCTTCAACGTAAGAATTCGGCCCTTAACACACAATATATACAATAATCTGTTTTTATCCGTCTGAAACGCCCTCATTTTTTCCATTTTTTTGAAAGCTATTTTTGCAGGGTTTACAAATCTTCATCAGTGGTTATTTTCTCTCAGTGCTCTTAAGATATGATTTCCTACCTGGCTTCCACTTTCATCACTGAGATACGGACTCTGCGCTTCTGGGCTTCCTGTAAGGGCACGCGAGTTGGCGTGTGCCGTGTGGTTCGCACTTGGCCCTGTACCTAGTAACTGTGCTATAGATAGTAGCTATTATTATTTTCTCTCTGGCTGCTTTTAAGATCTTCTGTTTGTCTTTGATGCCCTTCAGTTTCCCTGGGGGGTATCTCGGTCTGTATTTCTTTTCATTTATCCAGCTAAGCACTTTGTGTTATTTGCCCGTTTAAAATTCTCAGCCGTCATTGCTTCAGATATTGCCTCTTCTTCTTTCTCTCCATCCCCTTCTAGAACTTTGGTTAAATATATGTTAGAGACTCTTCCTCTGTCTTTCCCGTCCCTTACCCTCCCTATCTCTGTAGGATCCTAGGTCATTTTTTGAGATCTATTATTTCGGTTTGTTCTCTTCATCTGTGTCTGAACCTGCAACTTAATATATCTATTAAGTTTTTACTTTAATTATTATATCTTTCATTTTTAGGTGTATTATTTGTTTCTTTTTCACCTCTGCTCAAAGCGTTTTCCGAAACACCTTTACTTGTAACTGCGTGAGGACCTAACTCTGACCCATTGCTGTGCACGATCCCTTGTTGTTTGTTCAAAACTCCTGTTTTCATCCTAAGAAACATTGCTTTCGGAGGCCTCCACACTCTTTCTTCACTTCTATCATAAAGCTAGTGTTTGGCTTTTTTTTGCGGGGTGGGGGGAGACCATTTTCACAAAGAAAGTAAACTTTTTTCCATCATTTTGAAGGGTGAAGAACTAGATAATGTGTTGACTCACAGTGGCACAAATGCATGCCTCAGCAACTGACAAATGCCACATCGTGGACATTCAAGCCTCAGGGAGTTCGGATCTCGGAGATAAAGCACGGCCCACGGGCAGGCAGAGATGAGGGATTCGTGCGTCAGCGCGCCTTGAGCCCTGGGCTCCCTGACTAACTCGTAAGTTGCTTGACACAAAGGCTGCATTTTTTCACCTTCAGATTCCTCTCCAGAAGCCCTCAGTGCCTGGCAGTTTTATGACTATGCAAAAAAGTTATCTGTGGAAGTGAATGAGATCCCGTTCGCTGACGTGTTCTCGTGCGCCTCCCCCTCTGCAGTTAGAGGCAAAGTGGAAAGGAGCAGGGTTGGAAACCGCTCCTGGGTTGGACCTCCGGTAAGTCGTCTGTGGCCGGTCATTACTTTATCCCCCTGTACATGGTGAGCAGGAAGCCTTCGGCAGGTGATCTTTGAGACCTGTTACATTAATTCAACAAGGTGACCCAGAGACTGAAGCGGCCTGTGTAAGAAAACCAGAATCGAAGCCTGTAAAGGCCTCAAGGTCACAAAATCAAAACGCTAAGGACACCCAGTCACACACAACCAACTAGTTGTCAAGCTGTAGCCAATCAAATAATTTCCTTTCTTTGCTTCTGTGCTTTCTCTATGAAGTCTCTGCGTCGACTGGGTGGGGGTGAGGGTGGGAGTGGTGGGGAGTGGTCTCTTATTGCGTGACTGGAATTGATTTTTGCTCAAACTCTTTTTTCCCCCAATATTTAATTAATTTGTTTATTTTTAGAGAAGGGGGTAGGGAGGGAGAAAGAGAGGGAGAAAAACATCAGTGTGTGCTTGCCTCTCATGCGCCCCCTACCGGGGACCTGGCCCGCACCGGAGGCATGTGCGGGGCCTGGGAATGGAACCCGCATTTTGTTTCGCAGTCTGGAGCTCAATCCACTGAGCTACACCAGCCAGGGCTCAAACTCTGAAAATTCTTCACATGCCTCAGTCTGTCTTTAACAGACCATGGTTCCACATCTGGCCCATCACCTGGAGATTAAGAGATACCTGAGTTTCTTCCAGAGGTAGATTAAGGTCGGTTGAGGCCCAGGGTGCAGAGAAAATATTTAAACATACTATCAGGTTTTAACGCCGATTGTAAATTTGTATGTAATTAAAATTGCACATATGAAACCAAACTTGGTGTCATTAGAAAAAAGTGTAAAGTTGGGATTTTGTGGGGCCCTTCAGAAGTCAGGGCCCAGGGCACGCGCCGCCTGCGCCCGCCGTTATATTCTCCTCTGGTTTCTTCCGGGAGCTTCTGACTCACACTAAAACTGTAATAAAATCAGCCAACACTTAGCAGGAACTTCCTTGGGTCCAGGCACCGTGCTCAGGGTTTTACAAATTCATCTCAGTTTATAGCTTCACAGCCATGTGAGATAGTTGCTAGCACCGTTTCCATTTACAGGTGAGAAAAATGAAGGTAAAACCAGGTGGGGGTTGGGGGAGGAAGAGCTGCTTAAGAGATTATTCAACTAGTCAACTAACAAAGGGTCAAGTGCAGATCCCAGCTCTCAGACCCAGCAGCTCCAGACTACACTCTAAATTACTGAGCTACAGAGGGCTTTGTGGGGGAACTTCTGGTGATTGTGATGATTAACTAGCTTTGAGGAAAGCAGCCCAGAGGCCCATGCCGTTCTCAAAGGGTGCATTTGTCTGAAATGAATGGCCCATCCCCCTCCGGTGTTTCTGGAAAGAAAGCGGTTTAGGAACAGCTGTCTCTAAACACAAGACGAGCAGTTACACCTTTCATTGGCATGCCCCAGCTTTCGGGCACCGCAGAGCGCAGTCCGGAAACCTCCAGGTCTCACAGGTTGATCGAATCTGAGAACCGAGGGCGATGTTCTGTACACCTGGCACTTTGGGTCCCGCCCCATTTCGCAAAACCCCTAATCCGAGGCACGTTCGTTGTGATTGACGTGATAACAGACCAATTATGATTGGTCACGGCGAATGCCCGTTCCACCTCCCTGTGGCCCCGCCTCCCTTTCATTCTGAAAGAAAGAACATCGGCCCAGCGGCCCAATGAGAAGCGCCTCCACCCTTAAGATCCATCCTCTTTGGCTCTGACCCCGCCCCAAAAGCCGGAGGGATGCCCGCCTTTCGGCGTGGCACGGGCCAATCGGAGGGCGCGTTCGGTCGTATGGGCGGCAGCAGGCCCAATCCTCGGGCCCCGGGCCGCGTCGCCCCGCCCCTCTGTCCGGGCCAGGCGGCGGGCGAGAGCGGGCCTCCGGGCGGCGGCGGCGGACGCGGCCTGAGGGAGCGGCCGGCTGCCGCGCGGGGCTCGCCTCGCCCGCGGCGGGGTCCATGGCCTGAGCGGCCATGTCCGGCGTGGTGCGGACCCTTAGCCGCTGCCTGCTGCCGGCCGAGGCCGGCGGGGCCCGCGAGCGCAGGGCGGGCGGCGGCGGGGCCCGCGACGCGGAGCGCGAGGCGCGTCGGCGCAGCCGGGACATCGACGCGGGGCTGGCCCGTGAGCGGCGCGCCGTGCGGCGCCTCGTCAAGATCCTGCTGCTGGGCGCCGGCGAGAGCGGCAAGTCCACCTTCCTCAAGCAGATGCGCATCATCCACGGCCGCGAGTTCGACCAGAAGGCGCTGCTGGAGTTCCGCGACACCATCTTCGACAACATCCTCAAGGTGCGTGCGTCCCCGCCCGCACACCTGCGCCCAGGTGCGCCCAGGTGCGCGCAGGGGCGGCCCCGCGGACCCCCGTGCCCGGCCGGGACGGCCGCCCGGCCCTGGTCTGGCCCCTGGTCGGTCCCCTGGTCTGGACGCGGCCCCCAGCGGCCACGTACCCCACCCCCAGCTTTGGGGGAGCGGACCGAGGATGCGCACCCGCCCGACCGTCGGCGTGACGGCCTTCGCGCCTGCCCTTCTAGGGGGCTTGGGACGGTGGACGTGGGAAAGCGGGCCAACTTCTGGGGGTTGGGAGGGGCGGGGGCTGCGGGGGCGGGGAGGGCCCGGCCTCGGGTCCCGGACGCGCCCCCGCGCGCCGGCATCTGCGCGCTCCCACGTCCAGCCGCGGAGCCAGCCCTGCCCGGCCTCCCAGCGCGTTCAGAAGAGCGCCGTGAGCCGCGGAGGAAACTGGCCGCAGCCTCGCCTCTTAAACCGTTTATCAGGAAAATTTCAAACGTGTTCAAAGCCGAGGGCAGTAGGGCGAACTGGACGCGCCCACGACCCCGCTTCGGCTTCCACCCTTCCGCCCCAGTCGTCAGTGCCTGTCCCTTCACCTGTGCCCGCGCCTGCGGCGTGGAAGCCAAGCCCAGACACTGTGCACTTACACCAGAAAATACTTTAGCATATGTCACGGAAAGATAAGGCTTCTTGCATAAGACAAGACCACAGTGTCCTTGTCAAACCTAAAAATAAATAACAACTCGGTATCATCACACACCCAGGCGGTGCTCTGATTTCTTCTCTTGCACATAATTGCTTTGTTTGCTTGTGTCAGAACACCAATTAAACCCTCGCGTTGCAGTTTCTAATACATGTCTTCAGTGCCGTGTGATCTCTAGGTTCTCCTTCTGTCTCGTGCTCTGTTTTTATTCTTTACAATTTATTCAAGAGAGAAAAAAAGAAAACAGCAACCTGCAGAGTTGACAAGAGCCTGGGCTCTCGTTCTCTCTGTAAGCCTGGGCCCCAGGGAAATGGACTTTGCAGACCGGTGATGACGGGAAGGTAGTGTCCTGCGCCCACTGGCAGTCGTTTCCCTTTAAAAAAAACCTTACCCACCCGTCTGCGGCCCCTCACCCGTCCTTTCCCAGGCCCATCTGGTAGGAACCACGAAGCAGGTATGAGGAAAGTTGCCTCCAAGCAGAGGTGGAGGGAGGCCTGTCATACCAGAAAGCTGCCGGGAGACTAGATTTTGCAGTGCCCCGGGGACTTTAAATTTAGCAAAGGGCGGAGAAGCCGTCTGGAACATTTTCCCTCCTTCACCCATGAGGAAGCTTCCGGCCTTGGAGACGAAGTGGCTCCTCACTGGGACCTGGATGCAGGGACCCTGGGCTCCAAACTTGCAGGCCTGCACCAGGACTCTTGCACCAGCATTCCCAGCCCTGCATCTGTTATTAAATGGTTTCGTCCTAATAGAAATAAATGGCCCTTTTAGGATCAGGACGGGAAGAGGATGATTTGAATGATAAAACCCCCCTGTCCTTTTCACCTCTTTCAAAAGCCTGTGAGTCAGAGCTCTGGCCCGGTACTTCAGCTTTAAAGGCGAGGTGCCCGGGGTGATTCAGGGGATCGGCTGTGTGTTTAAAATTCCCCTCGTCTTCTGGGGTAAAGTGCATGTGATTGTCTTTCTGTGCCTCTGAGCCAGATTTTATTTTTGCTGCTTTTCTGGCCTGCAAACCAGGCAGGTAGAAGAGCGTAAAGATTTGGCTGCCTGTCTCCTAGTTCTTTAAACTGAAGAGGCAGAGAAAATATTTTGAAACAGAATCTTAAGTCAAAATCAGTGTTTAAGTGCCTTTTAGAAAAGTCAGTCTTAAGCTTTTCCTGATGCATATAAACATTAACTTTTACTGACTTCCTTATCAGCAGAAACAAGATGTTTAAACTAATGCCGTTTTTCCTTCCCGACTTTCCCACTAATCGTAGTTCCATGTTAAACTCACTTTATTTGTCGTGACTCTTTCAATTACTCATTCGAAATTCAGCTTTCATTCTAAAACCAAAAATTACTCTCCCTCCATTTTTGTTTGGACAGATCACTTTGGGAAGAGACTTTTTAAGTAAATTTGCTTTGTAGTGGCTCTAGCAGTGGGCATTTGAATGTTGCGCTTCAGAATATTTGTGTCTAAAGCACGTTCAGTGTTAACGGGCTGTTTTTAAAGCACTGGCTGTGAGCCATGCTCATTGACAAGCCCTTTCCACACATGGCGTTTAATTTTCATAACACTTTGGATGGTTTTGTCGTATTTAGCCGGTAAGGAAATTGAAGGTAGAGAGTTTAAAATCTGCTCAAGCTCAGTTACCTAATTAGCAGGTGGCAGAGCTGGGAACCAAACCTAGCCTTTCTTTTCTTTTAATTAAACTTTTAATTTTGAGATAATCATACTGTCCGATGCATTGCAAGAAGCAGTGAAGAGATCCTGTGTCCCCTCTACCTAGTCACCCTCCATGGTAGTGTCTTGCAAAACCGTAGTGCAGTGTTACAGCCGGGATATTGACATTGGGAAAGATACAGAACATTCCATCACCATAGGATGCCTCCTGTTGCCCTTGACAGCCACTCCCTGACAGTGACCGACCTCTTATCCAATTATACAATTTTGTCACTTCAAGAATATTCTATAAATGAAGTCATGCAAAACGTGACCTTTTGGAATTGGCTGGTATCACTCAACATAACTCCCTAAAGAGTCACCCAAGTTGTTTCATGTATCAGCGACCAATTGTTTGTGCGTTGCGGTTGCTGAGGCACACCGCGTGGCGGTCACCTGGCGGGGACACCGGGCTGTTTCCGCGTCCTTACCTAAAATGAACGGACCTCCTGTGAACGGTATGTGGTGCATCTTGGTGTGTGTTTTGTGGGCCTGTGTCGGTGAGAGTTCCGTGGAAACTTGGGAAAAAAGTGTGTTCTTTGGGGAAGTGCTCACTGCGTTCAGACCCTGTTGGTGGGTGGCGGTGTGTTTCTCTGTGTCCTTGCTGGTTGAGTGGTTCCATCAGCTGCCAGGAGTGAGGTGTGACTAACGCAAGGGTGAGGGGTGCTGGCCCTCCACACGGTCAGAACTATGCCTGTGGCCTGTGAGCCCCCAGCGCTGAGCTGCCAATAGCCCACTGTTGACTGGAAGCCTTACTGATAACAGAGCCTGTTAACACGTACTTTGTATGTTATATGTATCGTATACTGTATTCTTACAACAAAGTAAGCTAGAGAAAAGTAAACATTAACAAAACCGTAAGGAAGAGAAAGCACATTTACAGCCTCTATTGGAAAAAGCCGCCTGTAAGAGCATCTTCGCCGCCCACCCCGCGCCGCTCGCCGGTCAGCCGTGCAGCTGTGGGTTTGTCGATTTCCCCTTTAGCTCAATCAACTTTTGCCTCAAGCAGTTTGAGACTCAGCTGTGTGGTGTGTAAACATTTAGGATTATGTCTTCCTGGGGGACTGATCCTTTTGTCATTATGTTCCTCTTTGTCTCTGATAATTTTCTTTGCTCTGAAGTTCGTCTCTTTCAACATCACTGCTTTGACTCGTTACAGATGCTTTCATGGGACATGTTTTAACACCTTTTACTTTCAACCCACCTGCCCATGCTGTTGCACGAACTGAGTTTCTGACAAACAGTATATTGTTACTTCCTATTTTCTTTAAGTACTCTGCTCATCTCTGTCAGTTAATTTGTATATTTAGACCAGTTACATTTAACATAAAGTAATTATTAATATGTTAGGGCATAAGTCTCATTTTGTTATTTTCATTTTGGGGTTTTTTTTGTTTCCTACATTCCTTTGGGTTATTTAAATGTGTTTTAGGATTATACATATATTTTTAATCCTCCTCCGAGGATCTGTTTTATTTTAGAGAGAGAGAGAAACATCGATGTGAGATAGATATCCATTTGTTGCCTCTTATACGTGCCCCAACCGGGGGCGGAACCTGCAACCTTTTGGTGCACAGGGTGATGCTCCAACCACCTGACCACCCGGCCATGGCAGGGTTGTCTTTGACTGATTGATGATTGGTTTTTCGGTGTGTCCATCAAAGCCCTGTGTCACTTTCTCGGTGACTGCTCTAGTTTTGCAGTACACACATGGAACTTACCCCGCTGCACTGGAGTCTGAGCTTTACAGCTCTAAGCGAAGTCTGGCAACTTTACTTCCACTGAGCTCCCTTTACTCCCCCCCCACCCCCGAAGCTTTAAATTTAAATGACTTGAGCATTTTTATACTTGGAGCACCACATCATCGGTTTTGCTTCAGTCGTTAAATAGGATTTGAAAATCACAAAAAGTTGGATAGTTTGTTCTGTTTACCCCTGTTTTTCCCTATCCTGGTAGTGTCCTTTCCTTCCCGAAACCTTAAGCCTTCTGTCACTCTCCTCTCCGCTTGGAAAACTCCTGTCAGCCATTTTTTAAGTGTGGGTTTGCTTACAACCAGTCCTCTGGGCTTTCCCTCACCCGAGGGCGTCGGTATTTCCCGTTCCTTGTTGAAGGACACCCTCACCAGCTACAGAACTCATAACCGGCACTTCTTTTCTTGTCTCTGCCCACCTCCTCGTCTGTGCTCACGGTGTGACACGGGAGGGCAGGGTTAGCAGGGAGAGCTGGGGGGCCGGGGGGGTGCTGTCCAGGCGGAACCGGAAGCCTCCGCTGTCCTGGTCCTGTGATTCCAGCGCCAGAGCTCGTCCTTTCTGATCCCAGTCGTGCCTGAATGTGACCCTGTCATGTCTTTACCTTCGTCACCTCGCACTGCCCCCTGCAACGGACTGTTCGAATCTGCGAGTTGCTTGGACTTCCTGTAAATACTCCCTATTCCTTCATTTTGTTTTTATAATCTTAAAGCTGATAGTCTCTCCCTCCCCGAGTGGCCTGTCCTTAAGGTCGGGTACTTGGTGTTTTGGAAAGTGTAATAACGCGACAGCCTGGCTTCAGGCGGGAGGCCCCGCACCACTTGGCTTTGTCTGGCCACAGTCCCCTCCCTCAGCTGCGCTCTCAGCAGGGAGCCGTGTTCCAAGACTGAGCTGCACATCCAGTTAGAAGCACATGAAACACTCGTCCTTTCTGGGTCCTTTGTTACACGGCCTGGAAACCACCCCGACACACCCGGAACTGCATGGGTGCCACGTGTCACCGCCCCAGTGTGGCCCTTCCCTGGGCGCCTGCGTACCCGTGTACCCATGACTTAGACACCACGTGAGGAACTAGGTTATTAAAATGAGTGTCTCCTGTTGACACTGAAACGAAGGAATCCAGCTTGACAAAAACTTTTTGACCACATACCCAAGGCGCTATGCTGGGAGCTGGTGGTAGGGGCCGTGGAGTGGTGAGTACGGCCAGCGCCTACCCCTCCCTCGGGCACTGGCAGCCAAGGGGTTGCGTCCGGTAGCCGTCGGGCAGAGTCAGGCATGTACCAGCTGCAGGGCTGTGGCAGCGGCGGCTGGGGACCACGGAGGATGAGTCCTGGCTGGGGTACCTGGAAGAGCCTGTTGAGGGGGGTTGCTGAGAGCTGGCCTTTGAAGCCCCGGGATTTCAGTGGGCAGAGAGGACGCGCGAACGGACCGTCTCGGTGCCGCAGAGCTGTGTCAGGTGAGGCAGGGATATTAGACAACAACAGGTGCAGGAGCTCGGTGCAACCTTCCAGTGCCCGGGAGGTCACGGTACGTGCTCGCTAGAGACCCGTGGTCCTGGTACGCTCGCGGAGTGCTGTGGGCTTTCCCCTGGGAAATCCGCATGGCCGCACTCAGCGTCGGGGGGCGCCCTGGGCAGCCTGTGTGCTCTGCGGACAGCAGGGTGAGAACTTCCGCTGCAGACTAGCCAAGGCGGCGCCAAAGCTTTGAAAACTGAAATCTTTTCTTTCTTAGAAGGCTTACTATAACACGTTTACCTGTTGCTAAGGCGAGCGGGACTTTGAAGAGGCCTCCACTGCCCCCCTGTGTTAAGCTCTGGGTCCCTGGCCCGCAGTCTGCTCCCGGGGCCCGGGAGCGCGCCCTGGGTCTGCAGAGGGCAGAAACGTCAGGGTGCTTCTGGGCTCCGGGAGAGTGGGGCGGGTTTGTTGCCGGCGGGCCAGTCGCTTTCAGTGAGCAAGTTTACTTCACACTTGGGCACACGGGGCTAGTCCTCAGGAATGCCAGAAAGCCAAAACCGTCATTTTCCCTCTGCTGAAAAGTCCAGGACCACCCACCCCTGCCGGCCGGGGATTCAGAGCGCATGGGGTCAGGCCTCCCCAGCTCTCAGGCTGACATGGTGATTCTTTTCACCAAATCTGTGTTAGGGGAGCAGTGTTTGACCTTCAGCCATCTGCCATGTGAGGTTTGGAATGTGCTGGGCCTGATGCTAGGTGGTGTTCTGTCGACAGCGTGTCATTATTTCTGTGATTGCGTAGCTGAGCATGGAGACCTGGGTGTTGCCGGTTTTCGTGGAGCAGAAAACTTAAACACGTGGCTTATCTGGAGACACAATTACAGGACGACCTTCCAACCGGAGCAGCCAGTGCTGCGCAGGAGGCCCAGTGCCAAGCTTCGCCGCCGAGGGCAGCGGTGTCCCGAAAGGCAGCCGCTGCCACGGCACGTCTCACAGGTGTGGTCGACAGAAGCAGGGAGTCCTCTGCGCCTTCTGTTGGGTGGGCTTGGCAAAACCCCTGCTTGGCTTCAGCTGACTGTCCGCCTCACGTGCGCAAACGCGAGGAGCAGCCACTTTCCACGCTGGCCTGGTCTCCTGACTGACCCTTCTGTGCACAAGGACGTGTGTCTCTCCCACGCTAGGACAGACGTTCAGGCAGCCCCGGTGCTTGGTGAGAGGGTTGGGGAGAGAGGCCCACCTCACACTGGTTCGGCTGGTCGAGTACACCTGGAACCTGTGCTTTGGGAGTGCAGCGCCCACGGGACCCGGGTGGGCCGCCAGGGCTCGTGGGATATTCGCAGGTGGGCAGAGAGCAGCACTGCCCCGTCCCGATGCCAGGGAAGGGACTCAAAGGAGGCAGAGGCCAGGTGACAGCGCCTCCCTCTGACCTGGGCATCAACTTGCTGTCTCGCCCCAAAACCTTGGCGCCGGCCTGGCCAGACGGCCCCAGTCCATCCGACCCAGCGGTGTAGACTGGCCTCTGAGCAGCGCGACCAGGCTTCCGTTGTCCCCTAGCTGCTCAACCTGAGTTGAGCAGGTACGCGAAGCCAGCAGGACACTGAGACTCGGAGGACTGTGTCCTGGGCAGTGATGACACTGTCGTGACCTTGGTGGTGTGTTCCCAAGCGCCAGCGTGCCTGTCCGGGCAGTCAAACGCAGCTCCCCAGGCAGGTGCCCCAGGACATGGGAAGACCTGCGCAGGTGAGCAGGGCGGACCCTTGGCTTCCAGGGGGATGATGGGAAACACAGGGGAGGGGACAGGCGCAGGATGACCACGGGTGACGTCACTGGAGGGCCTGGGAGCCCTGCGAGGGCCACGTGGACAAGTGCAGCAACACACGTCCTGGGGCCACCAGTGACTCGTGCTGCCTGGAGGCCTATGAGCAAGCCCAGTGCTGGCCAAGATGGGGGAGGGGGCAGCCCTGGCCTGGCCGCTGTGGGATGCAGGTCGCACTGATGCTCAAGGTGAAGCTGTGTCCACCTCTGTAGAGGAGACACAGTGTTCCAAGCAGAAGACTGGACGTTCCCGAGGCAGGAGGGCAGGATTTAAAGTCCCCTCGCTGCCGGTCCCCGCTGTAGGCGGAAGGAACGGCTGCCTCAGAGGCCGGGGTGGTCTTTACGGCACCGAGAGCAGCCTGTTCACCCACGTGTGCCACTGGCACTCAGCGAGGCCTCGGTGACCGTTGGCACACCCAAGATGACCCAGGACCATTTCCAGTTTTGTTAGCATTTAGGTAAAAGTTTTTCCAAGGAAACGACGTTCCGTGAGTTTAGTTTTAGGATGAGGAAGGGACTGTTTTTCCCCTGGGATTCCAATGCCTTGGTGAGGCCGACAGAGGCTGAAAAGTCTGCTGGAGTGCGGAGGAAGGGGAGGCCCCCAGCAGACACGCTGGTAGAGCTGAGCGCCAGAGAACCTGTCATTTACCTTCTTACCAGCGCACGCCAGGTGCAACTACAAAGTGGTGAAGCTGTGTTTCCAAACAAACGTACGAGAGCTACCGGAACGTGTCCGTTAGAGCAGCTGTCTTGTTAAAAGTGGTCAACTCGGGAGCCGGGTCAGCAAGCTCTGAGTGTGTCCCCTGCGCGCCCCTCTGCTGGGCGGAGGGGTCCCTTCTCCTTGTTGTGGGAGCCCTTTCGCTGTTACCTCCCTGGGTCCTCTCCAGAGCCCTCACGCTTCGGTTGGGTTGTGGTTGGTGGGATTTTCATTCCTCTGGCCTCATCCTCCCACGGAGGCATTTCAGCCAGTTCAGCCAGTCGCGTCCTCGCTTCTCTAGCTGTCCCTCCCTCGTGCCCCGGGGGCCTCAGCCTCCCAGTCCTGTGCCCTGCGGTCACCTGCCCGGAGCGCGCCTTCTTGTCTTGGGGTTCCCTGAGTGGCAGGTGTCCTGCTTGTGTCTGTCCAGGTACAGACTGAGCCCTCAGACCCCGAACGCTCCTCTGGCAGCCAGAATTTTCGTCTGTCTTTCTGACCCTTGTTTTGATTTCCAAACTGATTCTTGACTTGGGGGCAGGGGAAAAAAACTGGGACCCGATGAGTATAAATTTGCCTGGGGCCAGCTGCAGGGCTCGGAACCCCTTGTTGACATCTCAGCTCCGTTCAGGTCCTTTTCTGTGATGAGCGCAAATAGCAAACCGGTCATTATTTTAGGAATAAACATGGCTGCACCTGCCCTGGCTGGGCGGCTCACTTGGTGGGAGCACCGTCCCGTACACAAAAGGTTGTAGTGGGGAAATTGGGACAACAGTAATAGCATAAACAATAAAAGATTTTTAAAAGGCTGCGGGTTTGATCCTCGGTCGGCGTACGTAGAGGAGGCAACCCAAAGGTGTTTCTCTGTCATGTTGATATTTCCCTCTCCCCCGCCCCTTCCTTTTTCTCTAAAATCAGATACATCCTTGCATGAGGGTTAAAAATAATAATAATAAAACATGGTTACACCTGAAGGAAGCCATCGCCTTCTGTCTCCTGATGTGGAATGGAACCAACCGGAAGGCTGAGTGCCGACAGCCCACGGGGAGCGCGGGGGTGTGAGGGAGCTGTGCCGTGACCTCCCCGCACGCCGCTCACAGGAGAGGCGCTCAGCCTTTGCTCGCTGCAACACTCGTAGGTTGGGGGACCTGCTGTGGCTGCCCCCGACCCCACTGAAAATGCTTCCTTGATGTTGAGTTGCTGTAGGAAACTCAGACACCTGGACCCACTCACCATCGTGTTCTGTGGAGCAACCCAAAACCCCGCACCCTCCTCCTGCCTGGCAGCTTTCCAAATCCTTTCACGATGCAACCGATTCCCCAGGTGCTGCAGACGCAGCCCAGAGCGCGGAGAGCGCCCCGGCCCCTGCCGCCCATGCCGCTTTGGCTGGGCGTGCTTTCACCCGATGCCGGAAGCCCAGAACCCCGAAGCGTGAGAAGGCCCAGCTCTGGGGAGAGCCGGAAGAGAACCCCAGGCCGAGGGCTCCAGAGCAGCTGGAGCGGGGCCCAAGCCGTGGGGCTGCGGAGATGGGCAGGCGGGCTCCGCAGACACGGAGGGCACCGGGCTGACCCAGCAGGCCCTTTTTCTCGGCCAGAGCTGCGCCCGCCGCAAGGAGGACCACAGTTTCAAGCAGAGGAGTGCCTTGATTTACAGTTTTAAAAGATAAGTCTGGGAAACTATTTTGACTGGACCAGAACCCTAGAACTTTCTCCCAACCCCTAATGGGATGGGTGTGCACATATACATATATGTGTGTGTATATTCGAAATATTTCTACATAGGAATATAAAAAATTCACCAGAAGTAGGCAAGAGAGGAAAAAGAACATTATTACCCATAGGTTGAACTGTATGAAATTCTGGTTATTTGATGCTTTTGACCCACAAAAATGGCAGTTTCATATGGTCCAACCTAATCTTTCAAAAACACTGGGACTTAGTACAGAAAGAGAAGATCCTGGAGCGGAGTAGCACATCTCTTGACCTCTGCCCCACCCCCTAACGGGAGCATTGAAGAAAGAAGGTGAGGCAGCCCCGCCCTGGGGAGCGGCAGGGGGCGCTCAGGCGTGGAGGGGCGGGCAGGCCCCGCCTCCCGGGCACAGCGCCGAGCCAGCGCTCCCGGCGCCAGCGCTCCCAAGGCCGGACGTGAGCCAGGGCCGGGGCATCCACAGGATTTCAGAAGAAAATCCACTCGGCCCTCGACAAGCTTTCGACTTTCCTTTCCCCGCATGGATTGAAAGCGGCAGCCTCTGCCAGACTCCAACTCTGACCTGAGAAGACACGTGAGATAGAAAAGCTTTCGGGGAACACTGACCTTGAGCCCTCCCGAGAAGCGCAGGCTGGTAGAGTTAAGCATGTGAGAGCGGAGAAGTGAGACCATGGCCGCTCTCGAGCATCGCAACACTCTGTCTAAAAGGGGAACGGGGACAGGCGCACAGACCGGGGAGAACCCCGCCTGGAAAGCGAGGCGGTCGGTGAGACAGAAGAGCGCCCAAGAAGGCTCTCTGCTGGGTCAGAAGAATCCACATACAGAGGGTACAAAACAAGAGCTCAAGGACGTGATAACACAAGAACGTGAGGTCGGGGACATGCAGAGTTAATAGATAAACTGATTATGGAACCAAATGAAAATTAATCCTGTTGGTGGGGGGGCGTGCCCTATCTGACTCTCAGTGACCCCCATAGTGGTGGACTTAGGAGCTGAGGAGATGACTAGACCGCTTCAGGTGTTGGTGTGTAAACATGCCCCCGAACTTCAGAGTTCCTCTCTGTCCGCAGCGGGAAAGGGTGCCGGTGGCAAGGCCACGTGGTTCTCGTTCATGTCTCTGGTTATAAACTGTCAGGGCAGGGGCTTCACACGGGCTTCGGTGCTCTGGCCAGTCTCGCGGTCCCCAGGAGTCTTTTGTGTTCACGGCCGGGTCTGCTCCCCAGAGAAGGGCCTGCTGAGGCAGAAGGAAGTTCATTTCTTCGACCACCTGCTGAGGCCGCCCCACCCCCAGCAGAAGTAGTTCCCTTTGGTGCTCTCCCGGGCAGCAGCCTCACGCGGCAGGTGATGGGGAAGGGGGGAGCGGTGTTGGGCCCGGGGCAGGCCGCTGCAGAGTTCCCGAAGCACGCTGGGCTTTCCTCCCCCACCGCCTCAGCACCACGGGGCAGGGGTGGCTTTTACACGGGCGGATGCACAGGGCTGACCCCTCTTTCACAGGATTATCTGGTGGGACTGCGTCTGATGGGCGCGGGTGACAGTGGACTTGGTGGGTTTCCGTAGGCTCGTCTCTAAAGATGGGAGCATTGTGCACAGTCCTCAGTGACCAGCAGTCGTTCACAGTTTTCCCTGTGCTGTGACATCAGCAGTGGGTTTGGGAAGTTGAACTCGGTGTGTTGATCGCCGCCGGTGAACCAGTCCCCACGGAATGTCCCGTGGGGCACAGTGTGGACTCAGGCGGAAGCACATGCTCCCCCTCACACAGTGCAGGACAGTCCGGGTCCCGCGCCCATTAGAAAAGGCAGAAGAGCAGCAAAATAACGCGTGTTTATTCCTGTGAGACAGTTACGGTGCGGCCGTGTTTCTAAATCTGTTTCCCGCAGGGAACATGCCTGTGGGGGCTGCCGCGGTAATCCCGGCCGAGCTTGCGTCCCCAGGAATGCGCCCCACGGCCAGCACCGGTGGACGACCCGCGACCTGCGTCCGCCCCTCGGCGGCTCCCAGGGCATTTTCATCTGGGGTCGTAGGCGCTTTAGCTTCATCTGTGGTTTAAATCTTCCTTCAGAATTTTTGTGATCTTGAATATTTTCAGAATGTGTAAATATTTGCTGAGGAGACCACAGCATCTTCAGCATATTTTTTAATTGGAAACTTGTCTTGTTTCTTAAATCTTGGGAACGTCAAGGAAAGAGCACCAAGCGCAGAGCTCCTTTTCCTGTGTCTGCTGCAGACTGCAGCTTCCACCCAAGCAGTGCCCTTCGCCAGTCTTCCATTAATTTTGTTAAAGTAACGTTTTAGCGAATAAAGTATTAGGGAAGAGGAGAATATTTTAAGTGCAGATGTTTTTGAAGTAAGTTAAAAGGACTTAAACCTTGAATTAAGTCTTTTAAAAAACACTTTGTCCAATTTTTATAGTCAGTTTGCAATATATGATAAGAAACATACAGGGATGGTCACTTTTTTAAATGTTGTTTCTATTGTTTGTACTCATGTGACTGTTTCTTTAATTATGACTTCTGTTTCCGAACTATTTTGATATTGATCCTGTCATTTAACCTATTTCATAGAACACTCAGTACCAGACCCCCAGCACGTGGAGAACCCTCAGAGGGGCGCACGCGGGCACTGTCGCCCCCTGCACAGACGCCGAATCTCAGGCTGCAGTCGGGGGCGCCGGCTCCTGACCGAGTAATTCGGTGATGCTCTCAAGGCTCTAGTCAGTTCAGTAAAACACAGAAGAAGTTAGGGGTATGTATGACGGTGAACAGAAGAGTAAATCCAAAACATCATCCAAAAAGTTACTGGAATTAAAGACAATTTCTGGAGTGCCTGGATACAAAACAAATGTGTGTGTACAAACGTGTGTCTGAGTGTGCGTTCCTGTGACAGGGAAACGTCCCATTCGTATCAGCCACAACAGGGAGATGCTTCCCAGAACAGGCTAGATTCTGAGTATAAAACACAAGTAAGTGTTAGGGGCGTGATAGTGACTTTCACCAAAATGTATTAAGTAGTATCTGTAATGAAAGGGGATTTATTCTCTTTTTGCTTACTTGCGCTTTCTAGAATGCACACATGTATATCACTGTTACAGAAAATACCTCTTTAAAACTTTGCTTCTTTTCTCTGAGCAGTTTTACTGCTCGTCCCTCATTCCGTCAGAATCATTTCCTTTGCACTAATAGATACAGAGTTTGTACATTCTGTTTACAAAGTGCTTGTTCCAGTTTTTATCTTCTTAGTTAACCTCGCGTGTGCGGCCAGCCAGGGGTGGGGGCCCTTTGACGCCCAGGAGCCCCTTTCTCCGCGCCCCTTTGCGAGCGGTCCCCCTCCGTGGCACCCGTTGGAGGCACTGTGCTCGTTCTTTGGCGTGGCGGCCGGGCCTCCCGCAGGCAGTTTAGTTTCCCTCCGTCGGCAGAGCTTCGTTGTTAGTGTGACTGGAAGACAAAGAGCGCCTGACTCCTCGGGTTCTCGCTGCTTCTCCGCCACGGCCTCTGTTTCTGGCCCGGCTTGGCACTCGTCCCCCAAACCATGGAAGCCCCCGCCTTGAGCTCAGATGCTGTGGTCTCTGCACACGCCTTGTCCTGGGTGCGACAGCTTCCGTGAGATAAGTGGCCTTTTTATAGCAATAGCTCCCTCTCGTCTCTGCAGCCCCCGTCCTCAGTTTCATTGCGTGTTGTGCGTGGTGGGAGGAGGACCCTCCAGGCCTGGGAGCTCTGGGCCTCTCCTGCGAAGCCCACCACAGATGCCGCAGGCCCCAGGCTTTTGTTACAAATACTGTATGAATAGTCGGTAGAAGATAAGATTACTTTTTTCAAGGCCATGGTAGTGGCTGGTGTTCCTGAAAGACTCACTGTTTCTGATTTCTTCAGCTGCATTGGGTTCCAGCGAGTGTGAGGTCAGGGACCCGAGGTCAGGGACACTGGGACTGAAACGAGGCCTAGAAGGGTGGGTGGGGTGTGCATCTTGGTGGATAGGGCCTTCGGGAGAGGCTTACAGACCCTGGGCGTGGGGGGAGGTGTCGGATTTGTTTGACTCCTCAGTAGGCCCCTGTCTTCCGTCTTCACCAGGGCTGGAGAAGGGACCCCTGGAGACCCATCTTGGATTGGGAGGGAAGGGTATGCCAGACCCGCACCCCATATTCAGGGTTGCCACTTGGCGACTGACGCTCTGCAGACAGGTGGGTCGCTGTCAGATTGTGCCAGTGGCGTCCCAGTGAAACCTGGGAGGAGAAGCCAAAAACCTATGGAGGAGGGTGCCCCGAAAGGAGCAGCTTCCAGGGACCAATTCAGAATTTGCAGATTTAAGTAAACAGTGATGGAAACAGAATAGGAACGCCAAGGAAGCAGCCTTGCGAAGCGGAGGTGGGGCGCCGCGTCTTTGTGTATGTGCACACGGCATCTGGCAAGGTCCTGGCCCGCACATCCGAACGCTGGCCCCGGGCGGGCACGCGGCTCCTGTCCCCAGCACCTGTAGGCCTGGGGCCCAGCACGGCGCTGGCACATAAGTAGGCCTTCAGGTATTTGTTGGACGTATGAATAAGTGCTTTTAGAGGAAAAAATGCCTAGAAGAACATGAAAACCAAGTTTTAATGCCGATGGCCTTGTCGATGAAGTGTATTTTTCATGGTTTACTGGCGTGAAGGTCAGGATTCTCCTGAGTGGGAAGATAGCCTGACCTGGGGCTTCCCAGCCACCGCCCCGTGCCAGTCGGCCTCTCAGGGGGCAAAAGTGAGCTGACCTGACACTGTCCGGCCTCTCGCCGAGGCAGAGGCTCGGAAACTCAGATGACTGGGGGTACGGTTGGCCTGCTGGGGCCCCCGAGTGAGTCGGCAGCTATAGGACCTGGCTCCTTAGGCAGAGTCATTGGCACGACCTGGGAGTTTCATGAGTAACCTGTAGCAGCTCTCCAGTCATTACTCCAGTAACTGAAAGCACGCGGGTCCGATTCTGTCTGCTATCCATGTTCCCACCCCGGGCGCCAGCCCCCGACTCCTGAGAGGACGCTGGTGGTGGCGCTTTTCGTGTGACCTTCCTGCTGGGGCAGCGCTGAGGCCCTGCTGTGTGGGGCGGCCGGGCTCAAGTCACTCCCGCCCGTCTTCGTTGAACACCTGTGATTGGCTCAAAACCCCTGCCGCCAGCCAGGGCAGGACGCGAGTCGGGAAAGCACTGACCAGCGTCCCCTGCACAGCTAACGCTGTAGGCAGTGAGCGCTGCCCCAGGAATCTCATCTGTGTCAAGGTGGGCTGCGGTGTCACCTTCACCACGTCTAAGGGCCAGGCCATGGGGTAGGTTAGCCAAGAGCTCACAGCTGACTCGTGGGGAAGGGCGCTCGGGCAGAGGCCAGGGCGGGCCTGGGGGAGGAGGGACCCGGACAGGCCAGTGCGGGTAGAGCAGGTGAGGGGTTGGAAGTGAGGTGGCAGGGACGGGGAGGTCACACAAAGTCCTGTGGGCCATGCTTAGTAGTTGCATCTAAAACTGGGGACAGTGGGAAGCCAGTGATGTTTTCATGGAGAAGGGAAAGGATCCGACCTCTCTCGGTTTCCCAGCAGCTCACCCAGAGTGCTCAGCAGGGAGTGTGGCCCGGTGGGAGGGCAGCCGCTGGGGAGCAGGAAGGTCACTCAGAGGACTGCACCGGGCGCGCAGCCACGGGGGCTTTGGCTGGGTGGGGGCGGGAGCAGTGGGGTGGGCTTTGTCCACGCACTAGCCTAGCACTTCCACCTGTGACATGAGGCCACGACCATGGCCTTCATGGCCGCCTGAGAAGAGAGCGCGTTAGTGCGCGGACCGCGTCAGCCAGCATCGACTTCACCTTTGCTGCCACTGCCCTTCTCTCCAGGGCGGCCACGGTCGTGAGTCTGCCTTGTCGTCACCTTGTGTTCACACGCTTTCCCTACCTGTGTATCTGTAATCAACGTGTGTATGTCACGTGTTTTTAGGAATCCACATAAATGATATAATTTTGAATACATCATTTCAGTTGGTTTGCCCAGCAGTTACGTTTGCATTTCATCTGGGTTGGTACCTGGAGACCCAGTTTGTTCATTTTAGTCTCACATTGGTCACTGCTGGGGAATGACCAGCACGGTGAGCCCAGCTGACAGCCCTCACGCACAGAGCGACAGCACTGTCCCGTGGGGAGAATGAGGAAGAGGCGTGCTCTCAGCCCCGTTAAACGTGCGGGACAGTGTTGCTGACTGGCGCCCACGTGTACGCCAGAGCCCCATCGAACCCTCGAAGGTTGTTGGGTGAAAGGACACTCTGACGTTAAATGTCTCCCGTTCCTAAACTGAACTGTGTAACATTGCAAACCGGGGTCAAGGGCAACCCTGCTTGCCGCCAAGGAAGCCCTGCCCCGCGTCTCCTCACTGGCCCAGCTCCCCTGTGTGGAAGCTTCCTGAGGGCAGGGCCCCGTCCGTCTGGCCTCTGCAGTGTCCTCAGTACCTGCCACAGTGCTGGACGAGCTGGATTGGACGGAAGGGGCTGTGCTGGGGAGGAGTGATGTCCTTGTCACCCCACATACTGTGTACAGTGTCTGCTGAGCGTTAAGCCCAAGAAAGGGTGCCTGGTCTCCAGTGCCAGTGATCACGGGTGCCGTGGGAGACACAGGAAGGTGCTTCTGCACTTTTCGGGCCGTGACAGGGAACTGCTTCCTAAAGGTGTCATGCGTGGGATGATAAGCGCTTACGGAAAGCTGTGTGTTATAAGGAATTCCTGTCTGGAGGCGGATTTGACACACAGCACCTCTGAGAGTTCTGCCAGCCCTGGGAAGCTGTGAGATTCTGGGCCCTGAAAACAGCAGGAAAAGGAAATATGGCGGGGGGGCTGAGGTTCGGAGCAGCATGGTCAGTGAGGGCTCGCGGAGAAGGGGACTTTTGAACTGAGACTTGGTTTGCAAAAGAAGTCCCCTGGGAGCCTCGGTGTGTGACTCTGACCACCTGTGAGCTAGGACGAGAGGGGCCTCCCCTCTGGTGCCGTTCGTCGTCTCCACTAGAGGTTATTGGGGTCTTTACCAGCAGCTGTCCACTTGCCTGGGTCAGAGGCCAGCTGGAACCTGAAAGGCGTTCTGTTCTGAGCGCACTTGGCTGGCGGTGCCCTGACTTCTGTCCCATCTTGTAGCACGACCTGACTCCTGAACTTTCTGGCCGATCCCAGGTGCGCACTCTTCCCGCCGGCCGCTGCCTCCCTCTGCCTGCATCGCCTTCACCCGGTGGTCGGCACTCACCTGCTTCTTCCTCCCTAGGTGCAGCACACACAGCAGGCCTCTTGGCTCAGGTGTGCTTCACTTTCATCGACAGGGTGTCACCTTAGTGTCCCTGGCCCCTTTATCCCCAGTCTCTGTGACTGGGGAACGCTGTTTCCCGCAGGGCCACGGCAGCAGCGGCGGCACGGGGGAGGCCAGAGACTATCACAGACGCCCTGTACCCATGGGCATGTCCGCGCCTACTTTTTAAGTAACTAAAAAAATTTTTTAAATCATCCCACAGCATTCCGTTTTATCAAAGTTGGTATATATAATTGTCAAACTTTGTTTCATCTCAGAGCTAGAAAACATAAACCCAAAACTAAAACAAGAGGTTGTGATTGGGGATAAAACAATCCCATTGTAACGGTCACAGAGTTCTTTCGACTTCATATATGTATTTATCCTGAGCTCATGTGAAAAGGTTGCGTAACACGTGACCAGCGTGACCTTTAGTTAAAGACGGAGGTTTTGGGGCAGGTTTGCTTGTTCGTTTCTGTGCTGCCCACCCCCACATTATCTTGATGGACTTTGAAGTTCATGATCAGCGTGGGTGCATTCACGGGCCCTGAGCCGAGCACGGCTGTCGAGACTGGGCGTGACGGACCCGGAGCATGAAGTCGCCCGGTGTTAGCAAATTCCCTAGGCCTAGGGACTCTGTTGTAAGTGCACTTGCGGCCTTCAGAGAAAGAGGCTGAGCTGGGGGAACCGAGTCCGGACGTCGCCCTGTGGCTTGGAGCAGCAGCAGGCATGGGTTCTTACGGAGGCACACTGGCCGACTCGGAAGTGCAAAGCAGCGTTCCTAGGACCAGTGGCAAAGCTCAGGTCTCCCGGAAAGCAGTCTGCGACGTGCCCGGACATGTACTCACTCACCTTCGCGGCTGTGCAACGTGGCAGGGTGGCTGGCAGCGCCCTGGAAGCTTCCGGGAGGGCCTTCCGCTCGGAGTCACTGATGCATTTTGCAGCACACATCAGGTGTCACTCAGTGTCACAGGGAGGCAGAGCGTGGCTTTCCCCTGGTTCTGGTAGAAGGCGCTCGTCAAGGCAGGAGTGGTGTGCCGGGCTGCGGAGCCCTGACTTCGCAAGGAGGGGAGCGCCGATCCCACAACGAGGGGCAGGGCCGCTGGCGCCCAGGCGGGACACACTGTCGCTTCGCTGTGCCCGTCGCCTCCTCGGAGCCTGTGAGGCCGGGTGGTCTTCCCACAGGTACACGGCGGACTCCAAGCTGTCTTCCCACAGGTTTTCAAGGCCAGCTACACGCAAACAGACATTTGGTAGAAGTCACTTTCATAGTCTCCCGTAACACTTATCTGAGTAATAAAGCCAGTGTATTCTCCATCACGGTCGGAACCTGGTCACATCTCTGCTTGTCCTGGGCTCCCTGCCACTGCGGGGGACCACTGCAGGCAGCTCTGTGGCTCTTCCATCTGCCATGGGTGTTGGCATGACCCCAGTGCCACGGGTGAGCCAGGTCAGCCCTGCCCAGGCAGAGCCCAAGCCTTCATTCCTGAGTCTGAATTTGCCACCCGACCCCTGGGAGCCCCGTCCCCTCCCCCACTCAGCCCAGCGGCTTGGAGCTTGGCCTTGGGCTTCCTGTAAGTCTGTTCCTTTTCAAATTTCGATCTCCTTTTCCTGTTGGGAGTCAAAGTCCCCCGCCCCGTGACCATGCACGAAGCCTGTCTTTTGCTTCTCTCCCCGCCATCTGAAAGGCTGAGCTGCTGCCTCGCCTCCTGGCCCGTGGGACCCCCGTGCCCTGCTTCCCGCTGGCTCTCACCAGCTTGCCAGCCCCTGCCGCCGTCTGTTGTTTGGGGTCCAACATTTTATTATTATCGTTGTTTTGTTATTAATAGTATCCTGAGCTAAGTTCCTCAAAGGAAACGGCGTGGTGGTGGTGGTGGTTGCTAATTTGATTACCTTTATTTATTAATACTTCACCCACTGCCCTGAACGGTTAAGCCGCTGTTTCACAGAGATTCCCCCCTCCGGGGGTTGATCCCTTTCTAATGTCAGAACCGCCCCCCGCGAGAGCGTGATTGCGCACCCGGTCGCTGCGCGTGACTGGGTGCAGGCAGACCCGGCGGGTCTGCCCCAGTTCCGTGTGCTTATAGGGAACTCTGGGTATCTCATTAATCATAAGAGGACAACACACGTGTGAAAATTGGTTCTGTTTGAACCTTTTCGGTCCCTTTGCCCTTTTAATTTACCTGCTACGGTGAGTCGAGCTGTTTCTTTGGTTGGACTTTTCCTATAAACAGGCTTTTCTTTTCTCTCTGACATATGAAGAGGAGATAGTTCCAAAAGGAGTTTCCACACCCATTAAACAACTAAGCTGCTTTCACATAAAGCATGGACCAATATTAATTTTTTTATTTATTGATCTTAGAGGAAGGGATAGAGAAACACAATTGATCTATTGTTCCACTTAATTTACCCATCCATTGATTGATTCCTGTGTGTGCCCTGACCACGGATCAAACCCGCAGCACCGGTGTTTCAGGACAGCACTCTGGCCCCGGAGCCGCCCGGCCAGGGCCCCAGCATTAATTTTTTAGCCTCACTAAGTCCTCGCATAGCCAGATTTCCAGGCAGAAATCACTGAAATGACTGACGATGTTGGCTCTGTGCTGTGGATCGGTTTTGGTGCCGGGCAAATCTGTCACAGTACCTCCTCTGTGCCCTCAGGTGGCCTCGCCTCGGCCTGCAAGGTAGAAAGAAAGGATTGTCCCCTGTGCGGCCGAGGAGGGACCTGAGACCCAGGCGCCCTCATCGCCCAGCAGGTCACGTACCACGTAGGCTCTGGGAATATAGGAGATAACAAAGCAGACCCGGGACCTTGCCTTCACAGGCCTCCCGTAGCCGTGGGGGAGAGGGATGGGAACAGATAAAGGCAAAGCGGGGCACTTGGCGAGGGCGGGGGTGGGGGGGCGCTGTGGGAGACAGCTGCGATTTTGAGGCGGCCAAGGGAAGACCTTGCTGAGAAGCTGACCTTTGAGTAAACCCTCAGAGGGGCTGAGGGAGTGAGTCATAGGGATTTCTTTGGTGAGAGGGTTGCGGCCCGGGCAGGGCAGGGAGGCCCTGTGGCCGGTGGAGCAGGCAGGGGAGATAAGGAGGACGTGAGGTCACAGGTAGCAGGACCAGGCCACGGAAGGCCTCGGGCCTCCGTTTGGACGCGCGCTTTTGCTCTGATGAGAGGGAGATTGAGGCAGGGCTTGAACCAAGGAATGCTGTGGTGACTTATTTTGAGACCAGACTGGGGGGACAAGTGTAGACATGAGGAGCCCAATTAGAAGGCTTGCTGGAATCCAGGTGAGAGACAGTGGGGGCTGGCCCAGAGCGGTGGCCAGGGGAGTGGCAGGAAGCAATCAAGTTTTAGATTCGTGCGGAAGGCCACACAGAGCGTCTGCTGACTGCGGGTGGCTCCTCGGCCCCTGCTGGCGGGGCAGGGCCTGTGCAGGGAGCTCTCCGTCTGGCGCAGGTCTCGGACCCCTTCCGAACGCAGGCCTGCGGGCAGCTGCTCCCAGAGCGGGCAGGCGCGGGCTCCCAGGGCAAGTCGGTCCCTGGCGCCTGCCCGGTGACCTGCAGAGGGTCCCGAAGCCAGTTTTCCAAAGGTGCGGCGGAGCCCGCGCACTGTGCTGCAAGTGTCGAACTCCCTGTGCGCGTGTCGCCCTGTGTGTGGCAGTGCGGCGACTGAGAAAGAAGTGTCTCAGCAGGTCCCTGAAACTGCGGGGGCCTCCCCTTGGCCCCCTGGTAAGCGCTGACCAGGCGTGAGACACAGCGTTCACTGTTAGCTCTGCTACCCTGGTCCATCCAGAGACGGGTGCCGAGCAGCAGGGTCGCCCCGGGGGGAGGGGCGGAGCGGCGGGGCCAGCAGGCCGCCTGGGATGTTTTAGGAGCTCTTTGTAGTGAAGCAGACAGACCAGGTTAAAAAATATATATATATATATATATATATTTTTTTTTTTTTTATAAAATGAAGAGTGACCAAATATAAAAGTGTACGTTGGTACAGCCTTTCGGTAAGCAGTTTAGTATTATTTAGCAAAAGCATCAGAAACACGTGCATACGTTTGACCCAGCAATACCGTCATTCAGCTTCAGGAAGTCACAGGCGAGCGGTCCGGTGTGTGCAAGCGCCCGCTGGGCTCCCAGGTGCGCACTGCCCACGCGCCCGGCCACAGAGGCCGGCTCGGGCGGGCACCTTGGATGCGCGGGCTCCCCACGCAGCCATTAAGGATCCTGAAATCCTGAAGTTGTTAATGACACAGGACAGCAATATATGGCTAGAAATGTTTTTAGATTTATGAAATGTTAGTGTATACACACAAAGAGAATTTCTATCAGGAATGAGACAAGTGGCATTTTAAGATGTTAACAAAAGTTATTTCTACATAGTGATAGTTTCGAGGGTTTAATTTGCTGCTTCGTATATTTCAATGTTTCCTCTAGTTTCCACATGAAAAAAATAGTGTTTTTGTAATCCGAAAGAAACGTTCCCACCCTGACCTGGTAGCTCGGTTGGAGCCTCGTCCCCATATGACAGGGTTGCGGGTTCCATCCCTGGCCAGGGCACAGACAGGACCCAGCACTGCACGCAAAGATAGGTGGGAGAGCAAGACGATGTTTCTCTCCCCACCACTCCTTCCTTTCTCTGAAATCAATTAATAAAATAAAAATTTTTTTAAATGTTCCCATACACCAGTGTTGTCTAACAGAAATGTAATGTGAACCATATATGCACTCTAAATTACCCACATCGAGAGGTAAAATTACCTACTTCAGTAATGCAAGATATCCAAAAATGCTATAATTTCAACATGGAATCAGTGTTAAAAAACAAAAAGATATTTCCATTTATTTTTCGTGCTGAGTCTTTGCAGTCCAGCCTGTGTTTATAATGCATCTCGGCTCGGACTGGCCACGTCCCCACTGCCCGCAGGCACGGGTGGCTCGGGGCCTCTCGGACGGTCTGTGCTGCTGAGGTGGTGCACACAGGCGAAGGTAAAGTGGGATGGGAACACATTAAATTCCGCCTGACTCAGCCAGGCATACAGCAAGCACATCCCTACTTCTAGATTTAATTGCATTTTTCTGAAGAAACATTCTGAAGACTACCGGAAACGTTGGGCCCTCCAAAGCCAGTTCAGATCTGTGTCTAGTGTCAGTCAGTGTGTTTGCTGTGGGAACACAGTCAGGAGACCCGGCAGCTCCCCTCCCACCTCTTCCGTTGCGCCCTGGTCTCCCAGCTGTGCCCACAGAGATGTGGAATATAGGCTGAAAAAAGAAACCCATTAATTAGCCTTTGAATCATTGAGTCACCAGGCTTCAGTTGTCCCGTCTGTGCAGTTGGAACACCCCCCCCGCCCCCCCCGCAGTGTCCCGAGGTGAAACGAGGAGCGATGGCTACTGAGCGCTGAGCACGGCATCGCTCGCAGGGCGGCGCTCGCCCGTGTGACCGAGGGGCTCTCCGAGGTGGCCCATGGGCCTGGAGGAGGATGAACCCCGTGCCTGTCTGCTTCTGCTCCCTTGACGCCTGGGCCAGGACCTGAGGACTCTGCAGAAAGACAGCACTGGTGACCTCCAGGCCTTTATTTCCCACCATGTGCCAAGGCTCCACGGCGACAAAGGTGGAGGCAGCAGCGACTCAGGGGCAGGGTCCCGAGGGGGTCCTCACGGGACCGGCCGCCCCTGGAGCTCCGCACACCTGCTCTCCCGCCAAGGCAAAGGCCCCTTTTCTAGAGGAGTGTTGTGTCGTGCGCCGACCCACTACACTGACGATGGCCAAGGTCGTGCTTCATGGAAGCAGCCTAGCGACACTGTCCCCACAGGACAGCGATGTCACAGCTTCCCCACAGCCCGGTGTCTGTTCTTCCCAACCTGGCTCGTTACCAATTGCAGTTTTGTTAGATTTGGGGTGGGGGCGGTGCACGATAAAGGGACAACCTCGGAGCAGGGGTGCAGGAGTCTGGCCCTGGGGCTCTCGGGGCCTGGTGCGCTGCGAGGGCGCCTCTGACCGCGGCACCCAAACCTGTGCGCGGGACATACGCGTCCCCAGCCCTGCAGGTGGGTGTCTGTTTTAACTGCAGTCCTGCGAAGCACCTCCTTAGCTTCGCTATTTAAGTCTGTTCAGATGTTTTCTCTTACCTTCTGTCCTGTTTGTAAGTGTTCGCTGAGTCATTTCACAAGGTAGATCCTGACTTGAATTCGGAGACACGAACCAGCACATTAAACTATGCTGTTTGTAGTGTTTATGGGGTCCCCCCCAGGAATATATTTAATATTTTTTCTCCCATTTCTTTAATATTTTCTGCACTGCGCAAGGAGGCTTCATTTCCTCTTGCCCTTCTCTTGCTCTTAGAGCTCACCTACCTTTTGTGTCACCTCCTGGAATGACAGCTGTGGTCCCTGTGACTGCCCTCCCCACCTGCACTTGCCCCTCCCGAAGCGGCCACCCCGAATCCAGAGCCAGGGCGCTGGCCTTGCAGCGAGGCTTTCCAGGCCCTTGACGGTCCCCTGCTTCTCACAGGGGACACCCAGGCCGAGCTCGCCACGGCCTGGCTGGGCCTGCGCCTCTCACCGGTGGGGACGTTCCTCCTGCCTCTGACTCGGTAGAGGTCCCCGGCCCGGCAGCCGGCGCTGCGTTGTGCTCCTGTGACCGCGTGGGCAGCCTGCAGAGCAGCCCCCTGTCCGCGGCCGCAGCCGCTGTGTGGGTTTCCCCGCTGGCCCTTCCGCGCTTAGGGGGCGGCCCCCCTCTAGCTGCAGGCAGGCGGTTTGGGGGTGGGGTCGTCAAGAGGAGCCCCCTTCCATTGGAGCAGGCATTTGTTCCTGAAAGCTGCCTGAGGGGCTGGGGGTGGGGGTCAGGGGCTGCACCAGGAGGCCGGCAGCTCTGTCCGCAGACCGCCCTCCTTTCCTGCTTCCGTTGGCCCTCTGAAGGAGCAAGCGCCG